>JAUTXW010004546.1:0-80502 GCA_030620095.1 Kuschelorhynchus macadamiae | reverse complement strand
TTGGATAACGCTGGGAATAAATGTTTGAAATATTAAATAATAACATAAGCTCTCGTACTATCGATATCGCCGCTCGAGCAAGCACTTTTCTGTGCGGATTTAAAATATCACGTCTTACTATGTCTCAGATGGCTGGACATCCGTAGGAGGCGGAGTTTCACATAAATTCGCTATGCATGCGTTAGATAGGCACTTTCGCATCTGGTGTAGTTTTATCTGGGGTTTTATTACAACTAATAGGAGGGACGGTTAAACGAATAATTTATTTTCTTAAATATATTTTGACCATATGACCCCATGGAAGAGCCGCCACTGTATATTAAATAGCTCAAAAAACTTTAGAAATATTAAAGTATCACAATTATTTTAAACTAAACGTCAAAAAAGTAACACACGGAATAGCCAACTAGATCTTTTTTCAATTTTGTTATTTTGGTAATACTTGGTTTGTATCGACGGCTATTTTCGCAAAAAAATAAATAAAAACGATTACAGATACGATAAAAACGTCGGGAATTAAAAAGAATGAAGAAAAAAGCCAAATGATGATATTAGGATTTATACAGGGTATTCCAAAAAAATACAGGAGAGTGGAATTCTTGGTGGCGGAACAAAATAACACCCTGTATACTGTATACGACAAATTGGCCTTTTGGTTATTGTAGAAACTACCAAATTGGAACTAATAAACTCTGAAAACGTGTAAGAAAAACTAAAAAACTAAAAAAAATTAAAACTTTGACACCCAATATCTCAAGAATGAAACGTTTCTCAGTACACCTTTATAAGATAGAAGTTATTTATTTTACCGATACCTATTACATACTAAGTTTTTGTAATGTTTCCAGGAACTTCATCAAGCGTTAAAGGGAGTGGTTAATCCGCATCGACGCAGATATTTGTATCTCCGAAACGAATCATTTGCGGACCCATGTTTATATGAACTTTTCGTTATGGAATAAGCCAAACAGTTATCACCTTTCGTATCTACGTGACATTCATTAACACCCTGTATATTGGCTGCTTTATGGGGAAGTAAAAATACTCACTTGCGTCACTGTCTAATGACTTCTATTCGGCACGAATTTCTGCGACATTGGCGGCTTGAGAGTCGTTGCTTGTTCCCTATAATTGGGAAATGGCGTTAACTCGATCTCTCGCGGCAATTAAAGCTCAAGTTAATATTTGTTTGTCTAAGATTTCCCATCATATTGTGCACGCTAATGGGCTCAATGAAAATAATTAACCATGTTTACGTAACATTAATAGATTGACACTCACTCAAGTGTTCGATGTTTACATGTCGATTTTATACTCTGAATTATTAAAAAAAGTGCTAAAACGTCCACATTTTTCATCTTTCAAGGGACCTTTTATGAGCAGCTCGCTCCTTTATAACCTTAATAATGGTTTAGATATGTAGATGATACTTTTGTAATATGGGCTCATGGAGAAGATAATTTAATTATATTTTAAAATAAATAAATAAATATTTGTAGATCTTGTCAAATTGGAATTACTATCAGGCGGGCTTTTATACCCGATTTGTGCTAGCCGAACCGTAACCCTTATCTATATTGGCTTCCCTGACATTTTTAATATGGCCAGTGGTATGATGGTGTTCAGCTACAGTATATTGAACAATTTGTTTCTTTTTAATACATCGTTCATGTTCCTTAAGTCTAGTCGATATTGAGCGTCCTGTTTCTCCCACATACACTTCTCCATAGGAGCAAGGAATTTTGTATATTCCTTCTGTTTGAAAAGGTATAGTATCTTTCGTGAATCGCAAGCATTGTCCAATCTTGTTATATATATTGGACCGCCGATCAGTGGCGTCTCGCGGATCGATACACGATTTACAAGTCCAGATTTTACAAGGGAGCCAGCATCAGATCCAGTGAACGAGATTTATCAAAATTTTAATTTATGCAGTTCGACTTTGGGCTACTCGGGTATGCCAAAAGTGGCCGTCGGTCTCCGTTTGTCATATTACTTTATACAGGGACCGTCATTGTGAAGTACTATACAGGGCGTTTCCTAATTGCGTGCTGATGTTAAAGGGGGTGTTTTTATGTCCTAAACGTCTTAACTTTTGAGATACAGGATGGTAAAGTTTAAAAAAAAAGCCTTTTTTTCATCTCATTTCTGATGCTATTGTGGATAACTGCATGAAATTTGATGCACGTCTTTTATGCATTAAGGAGCTTACGGATTTACCCAGATTAATTGCACATGCACGCCACTGGTAGAAATTTTTATGCATAAAAGACGTGTATCAAATTTCACACAGTTATTTATCTATGATAGCATAAGAATTAGGATTAAAAAAAAAATGTTTTTTAAAACCCTGTATCTCCAAAGTTAAGACTTTTAGGTTCATATTAAACTTTTTTCTTAAAAAGGTCCAAGAATCACCCCCGTTTAACATTAGCACGCAATTAGGAAACGCCCTGTATAGTACTTCACAATGACGTCCCCTGTACCAAATAATGACAGACGGAGACAAACGGTCACTTTTGGCATACCCGAATAGCCCAAAATCGAACTGCATAAGTTAAAATTTTGATAAATCTTGTTCACTGAAATCAGTGCTGGCTCCACTACTATAACTACACTGATGTGTTAATGTTGGAAAAATATAAGTTCTGTAGTTTTTGCAACATTAGATATTTTTTGACACCCGGTATTGAACAGAAAATTAATTATTTTGAAGCAGTTTATTGAGAGCAATTTTTGAGGTTGACGGTTGTGATTCTAATGGTTCGATTCCTTCTAATTCGTTGTCTTCCTCTGAAAATGATGAGGTTTCATCGTCACTACTTGAAGATCCCATACTTCCCAGTATTTATCTTCAATAGAACGAACATGTTTAACATACGATTTCCAATTTTCAGCCGATATTGAGTCCATAGCTTCTAGTGTTATTTTATTTAAATCTTTAATTGAAAGTTCAGCGGTGTTGCGCTCTCGAACATATTTTTTAACTCCTGCCCATGCAAGTTCAATAGGGTTCAGGTCGCACATGTATGGAGGCAGCCTTAAAGGTGTATGACCGGGGTTACGTAAAAGACCGTCAATTTTATATTTCTTTTCTCTAGGCTTGTTGGCTGATATTACTTCATATAATTGATATTTTCTCCATGTTGGATCACATACAAGATTGTTCGATTTAAGCCACGATATCATATGAGCTTTTGTAGAGTATCTAGTTGGCACTTTATCTTCTACGTGAGAATGATAAGACGCATTATCCATTATCATGACTGATTTGGGAGGAATGTTAGGTAGAAGCTTCTCGAGCAACCACTTTTCAAAATTATCTCTATTCATCTGTCCATGATAATCTCCAGTTGTTAGTCCCGAGCGAAAAATTAAAGCAGCACCTGGAACAAATCCGGCTTCTGAACCAGCATGAACTATAATAAAGCGACTACTAGAGCGGATTCCAACTGTAACACCAACAACACCTGTAACACTTTCACTTTGCCAGCATTTGTTCACTGCCATATCATTATCTACCTAGGTTTCGTCTAGATACGCAATATTGTGTCCTTCTTGCCGCTATTGCTTTACAGTTGATAGATATTTCACCCGCCAGTGAAAAATATTTGGTCTCTCAATGAGCAGTTTTCGTTTATTTTGGCGCCAAACAAAACCATTTGATCTTTGAATTTTTCTTACACTACTTTCCGAAAAACCAGTGTAAAATGCAACGCCTTCTGTTCGATTTTGAATTGGAATAGTGAAACTATTATTTTCAGCTTCTCTAGTACAGGCCTCTATAACTCTCGCAATAACTTTACGTGCACAATTGCTCGAAATGTATAGGTGCCACTGGAAATATCTAGAACCTTCTAGCGGCAAGTGCATGGAGACTCTAGGCACATCCCAATTACAAGTGGACCAGTGCGAAATTTACTAAATCCTCGATTAATTTGGTGTTGAATTCTAAAAAATAAGATTATCGCACCAATCTTTTTCCGTGAAAGTCTTACTGGTGTCAGATATCTCCAATATCTGGAAAATGATAAAGAACAGCAGTTAGATAACATTACTTTATATCAGGGATTTATATTCATTTGGGAACAGGATTTTTTGAATCGAAACTATCATCTGTGAATCGGACGAAATGAACATATAAGATGATCAGCAAACAGTCCAGACCTGACGCCGCTCGACGTATTCTATGGGGTTATCTAAAAAACAAAATTTACTACAATAGACCCGAAAATATAGTATTGGAACAGAGAATGACTAGAATTTAAGGTTTTTAATTTGATTTGTCATTTTTTTTTCATTTTATAAATTTTCATTTAGAATTTATTGTTCATAATAAAATATTACTTTAAAATCATATTACTCATTTATTACATTATCATCAAGACCGTTAGGCACGATTTTACTTAAATTAACTATGATATTATATGTTGAATTTCAGTTAATGTAGAATCTAGAATTCAGTACGGAGTTATTAGATGGGGGGGGGGTATTGAACAATCAACTAAAAAATTAAGCAGTACGGCAGAAACTATTCTTAAAAATAATTTATAAAAAAATCGTAATTACCCTTGAAGAATCCAAAATCCTGGATGTAAGACAGCTGTTTTTCTACCGCTTGATTATTCATTTAAATAAACATAAAACATTTATTATTTACTTCGACCATTATTACGAAACAAGAAAAAAAAAAACACCACTTATTAAGAAGACAGTGGATCAACGAAGTCCTTATTATTATATCTAATATGAAGGGCGTACAACTATTTGCCTGATTACCTAAAGCGTTTAGTTTTGAGATCAAACTTCTAACCCTTGTGCAAAATCTGAAGTTGTTAAATAATAAAGTTAATTTTTACGTTGAATTTTTAAACATTTTATTTGGCTGCCATTTTACCACCCCCCCCCCCTTTAGTGGCATATATAGAGGTTTTAAGATAACGAAAATTTTCAACAACCAAAAAAAAGGTCCTCAGTATTAGTTTCCTATGTTTTCTACCCTAATTGGGCGTAAATAATATGAACAACCAAAAAAAAAAGGTGGTCATTAATTTATATACGTAAAACTGGCTCTGGAGGGTATTACCCGTAAATCCCAAATCCTTACTTTATAGTAGTTTTTTCATTTTACCTTAAATAAAAGTGGCTCTGGGGGGGGGGGGTTAACCTCCAAATCCTCCCCTTATATACACCACTGCTCCTCTTTGAATTTAAAATCAATCTAATAAATAGTTTTTCATTCCTATGTAACACTTGTGTTTTTTTCCACAATTTAAGTAAATTCGATAATTGATTTTTTAGCAAGAATTTTTTTACCATTAGGCCGCCATTTCGTTCTCCTATACTGGATTTCCACCAAAATGTTACCAGGATATGCCTATGCGACCTCTGATTTTCGATCGAATTTGAAGTCATTTGGGTAAGTAGTTTTATAGGTATGCTGCTAACTGATAGGCAGACAGACAAACGGAATTGAGAACATTATTTTCGGGTAACATTTGAGGTAAATTGGATAATTTTAAGTTTTTTAGTAATAGTTTTTTTTTATATTTCACTAGGAAGTCATTTTATTGGGCCATATTTAATACTTCCCATTTAAGAGAAAAGTAAAAGGCACGGTAAAGTGACAAGCAAAAACTGTCAAAATTACATACGTGACAAATCTCTTTTTTTATTCTTTTTCGTCTCAATACAATATGTAAAATAGTAACTTGTTTGTAAATAAAAGTATTACTTTTTATCCATAAAGCCAAGTATAAACTGTATAAACATTACCGGCGGTGCCTATACGAATCGCCTCAACAAAAACCGGAAAAAATACACCGTTTGTTTAAAAAACGAGACGAAAACCGACGAAACCCGGCGGTTAACCACGAACGTCAGTCCGCGCGCCCGATTCCGAAACGCGTATTTCAGTCGTTGCCCGCTCTCTAAGCGAAGCCTAGCAGAGACAGAATCTCAGGTAGGCCGATCTTACGCTCATTTGTTTTTGCCGAAGACGCGCGATCCCGCAAAGTGACAGGAAAGTTCGGAAAAGTTTGCAAAAAGGTGTCCGGTAAAAAAAATTCAAACACGATACATTCTGGTGTACTTTGTGAGTGTTCTTTATTGTTATTTTTGGTGGATTGTCCGACAGAAAAATAAAATGGAGTTGGTGTCCAGAGGCCCGATGCTGCTGGTGCTCGTAGCGGCGATGGGATTCTTTACTCAAGGTGGGTAAGTTTCGTGGTCAGTGAACGGGGCCGCAGTCGGCGTAGGTCTTTTGTTTTACGTTTTCAACCGGTTTTTTCGAGAAGAATGTTTCAAATATATTTCCGTCTTTCTTGATTATTGCTGTTACTCACCATTTATTTAGCAGCTAATACTGAGGCAAACTTAAAAAAAAACTAATTTTTAGCAACCTGCTTATCTTATATACCTATGTTTTAATGTTTTTTTTTTAATTTAAAATAAACAAGAATTTTGTTCTGGCAAACATAGATACTTACTCCTATTAGGGTACTTCTTCATATATATGTATGTCAATGTGAGATTTATGTGCAAAATACAAAATATATTTATCTCGTTTTGTCGTTTTTTGAAAATATGAATTTTTTCTGGAATAAAAAATATTTTCACTTTTGAAAAGCTGTTATATCCTCGGTTATATCCCCTAGAAGCGCAGTGTCTAGCCGAAAAAAAATTGTATACAAAAAATAAATCAAATTTGGCGTCTTCCTATCTTAAAAGAAAAAGTTAAAATTTGTTTTATGAAGTAGCTTTACCTCCTGAGAGAAATGCAAAAAATGCCTTGTTTTACGTTAAGCGCTAGATGAAAATGTTTATTTTCATCTAGAATAGTGAAAATAGTGAAAAAAAAATGTTTTATATACAAAGTCATATACAAAGACAAAAAAAGTGAAGTATTTCACCGTTTTTTTTAACTAACCCCTTTAAAATATAAAAAAACATTTTCGTTTTTTGGTGGCTGCTTCAATGCCTTTTTGAAAATTTGAATAAGGGATGAATAAAACCTATTTTGAGAATTTCAGTTTTAAGAAATACTTAAATATTGAAAAGATGCCCTTGTTCCTTTTTTACTTCCCTCATAAAAGGGTTTGAAATTGGGTATCCAAACTTTTTTTTTGAAAACTCTATTGAAATTTCAGTGTTTACATATTATCAATAAATTCTCTAAGCAGTGCTGAGCACTGGTATCGAGAATAGTAGGCTTAATTTAAATGAAATTAGATTAAACTTAAACTAAGTTAAACCTAAATTTCGGCAACGTTATAACAGTAACAATTTGATTTCTATGTTAACCATTAATTCAATTAATTATAATTAATTCCTAAATTTAATCAAATTTCAAAAACAACAACAATAAAAAGATCAAAAATTAATTAGGTTTATAAAACTATAAAATCAGTTAATAATTAAATTTTACTAATTTCGGTAACCATAACAATTACTTAATTAAATATTACTAATCAATAGGTAATAATATTATTACTTTAAAGTATAGGATTTTGATTGTCGATATAAGTTTTTAGCCTTGTAAAAATTTTTTTATGGTTGTGTATGTTAGTAAGAGTTTCTGGGAGTGAAGTATACGCAGTTATTGCCTGAGACATGGGATTATTTAGGCCTTTATTAGTATTTACATTGGACAAGTACAGGGTGTCCGGATTTGGTTGCAAAAGCAGGGTATCTCGCTTATTTTTACAGATAGAACCTTCAGTTTTCACGAACCTAAGCTAATTTTTTGTGAAACTCATGAAGCCGTAAACAAAATTTTCATAGCCTTCTTCGTTTATGAGATACAGGGCGAAATAGAAAATGTTGCATTTTGGGACCCCCCTCGTATCTCGGTTATCCTTTAACTTAACGCAAAGGGAAAAATGTCTGCCTATGCAGTTTTTTACGCTGGATCCAGTGGCGTAGTCATATTTTTAATTTGAGTTGTTATTTTTTAGATATGACCCAAAGTTGTGTTTTTTTAAATGGGACACCCTGTATATTTGTCCAGAAATTGACTTGTCCTTTTAAAAGCTTCTCAAAAATATATAATAGTATGGGTCTATTTTAATAAACAACAACAAAAATCCTAATTTTTATAATTATCATCCCAAATTTTGCAGTAGGCCATGCAAAACAATGGTGCCTTTTATTTAAAGTCGTTAACAATATCTACATCCTAACAATAAATCAAAATAAATATGTAATTAAATCTATTTATCAAAATATGTATTGATAATTTCGCACCAAAAAAGTACCACCGGCCCAGATTTATGTAACACAAGAACAAAACAGTAATAAATTATTATGTAACAAGCCTTTCAGCAAAAATCAACTGTCGTATAAGAACTACAGTAACGTAACCAAGAAAATCAAAAGAACTGTTCAAACTGATTTCCATTTTGTTCTATGCATGCTTCGCACAATTTTCGTATTCGTTTTAGGGAATTAAGCAAAATAACGGGATGATTTTGTAAATAGCGAAAATGTTCTCTTATTGCATTTCCTAAATCTTGGACATTATCATAGTGGTCTTTGTAAATTCTATTTTCCAGATATCCCCATAGAAAGAAATCTAAAATCGACAAATCTGGGGACCTAGGGGGCCATCTTATAGGTCCATTTGTTCCGATCCATTGATTGGTAAAATTATTGTCCAGAAATAATCTCGTCATTCCAGAATTGTGTGCAGGAGCACCGTGCGTCTTGTTGAAAATAAATTTCGTTAATTTGCCCTGGAGGAACATCGTCAAGTAATTCAGGTATAGTTGCCTCTAAAATTTCTATATAGCGATTGGCTGTTAGATTTCCCTCAAATATATAAAATTTTATGTGTTCCTAATATGAAGCAGGACACATTTAGACCAAACCTGCCCTGCTGTCTTCTGGGAAATATTTGGTGTTGATTTTCCTGAGACCAGAATCTACTATTGTGCCTATTGAGTATACCAGAATTACTGAAATGTGCTTCGTCTGACCATATAACCTTCCTTTCAAAATCTCTAACCATATCGCATCTTTCTCGAAACCAATTGCAGAAGACTACCCGAGGCTCTGCATCCCCTGGCTGTAAGTGCTGCACGAGCCTAAATTTCTATGGGTGGTATTTGTGCTTTTTTAGAATTTCTTGAACCCTAGTTTTTGGAATCCCTATGCTCTTTTCACTGGCCCTACAAGAGTTTGTAGGGTAAGCTTCTGCATTAGCCAAAACCGTAATTTCCTCAGCCTCCCGATTTTCTTTATTATATGTTTTCGTACAAGGTTTGATAAATGATCCGTGATTAAGTAAATTCTTTTTTATCCGATAAAAAGTGGATATATTAGGTTGCCTCCTTTCTGGATATCTAAATAAAAATTAAGCAATAGTATTTCAACATACCTAAAAATGAACTATTTGCCTGTTAAAATACATCTCAGAAGCCGCTTCAACATGTTCATTACTTAATATAAAACAAGCTAACATATCGTACTTTTCATAATGTTCGAAAGTTTGGTTTTCTTCCATAATAATACAAATATATTTTTACACAATAAATAAATACAAAAAACTAGCGCTATATTTTATATACGCGTACAAAATTGGGAAATGTCATTTGCTTCCAAGAAAACAAAAGAAAACGGCATCGTTTTGCATGGCCTACTGTAAAATTTGGGATGATAATTATAAAAATTAGGATTTTTGTTGTTGTTTATTAAAATAGACCCATACTATTATATATTTTTGAAAAGCTTTTAAAAGGACAAATCAATTTCTGGACAAATATACAGGGTGTCCCGTTTAAAAAAAACACAACTTTGAGTCATATCTAAAAAATAACAACTCAAATGAAAAATATGACGACGCCACTGGATCCAGCGTAAAAAACTGCATAAGCAGCAATTTTTCCCTTTGCGTTAAGTTAAAGGATAACCAAGATACGAGGGGGGTCCCAAAATGCAAAATTTTTTATTTCGCTCTGTATCTCATAAACGAAGAAGGCTATGAAAATTTTGTTTACGGCTTCATGAGTTTCACAAAAAATTAGCTCAGGTTCGTGAAAACCGCAAGGTTCTATCTTTAAAAATAAGCGAGATATCCTGCTCTTGCAACCAAATCCGGACACCCTGTACAGCATATTCCGGCTCCTAGTGTTTTATGTTCGTGCATATCATTTATAAATGTTATATCTGTATTACATTTTTGGGTTTTGTGTACTACTTTATGTATATACTTAGATTGTTCAATAAATTCAAGTTGGTTTAATGGGTAGATACCAAGCCCTTGATATAGGTCACGTGTAGGTGTAAGCCAATCTATTTTGAATAGGATTTTAAGTATTTTATTCTGCATACCGGGATCAAATATCTAAAGTGTGATGCAAAAAAAGAATTTTATACATTTATTTTAGAACTATGTGTAAGATATTGTCTATTTTTGTATAAAGCACCTATCATTGAACACATCTTTTTAGTTACCTGATCTATATGTTCATTCCAACTTAAATTTTCGTCTATTATAAGCTCTAAATATTTTGTACTGGTTGCTTGTTTTAATTTAATGTTACTAATTTGAATGTTTGGTGTTACAATGTTTTTGTTTTTTTGTTTGAACAACATAACTATTGTTTTGTCTATATTTATTTTAAGTTTATTCTGTAACAGCCACTCATAATACCGCTTCAAATCTTCAGTTACCTCTAGTTCTAGATTATATACATTATCGCCTGTAATAATTTCCATTAAGATTGGCAAGGCAAAACCGAGCCTTGGGGTATTCCGCTTAAATTATTTAGGTAACAACTCTTATTATTATTTATATTTACATATTGTTGTCTGTCTATTAGGTATGATTTTAAAACATTATACATTTTGCCTCTAAATCCCATATCACGAAGCTTACTTAATAAAATATCGAAGCTAACTACATCAAAAGCCTTACTAAGGTCTACAAAAACCGCAAGCACAATTTTTCCATTATCCATGGCCAAAGATATCTGTAAAATATAAGTCGCGTAAATAGGCCAAAGGCAGATCATCCAGTAATTCTGGTAGAATAAGTTCCAGTATTTGGAAATGCCGATCTGTATCTAAGCTCCCCTGGTATATGCTGTACAATATTTTTGAACCTAATATGAAACAAGAAATATTAAAACCAAACCTACCCTGTCGTTCGCGAGGAAACATTTGATGCTGGTTTCTAGAATTATGCCTATTTAATACTCCGGCGCTACTCATCGGACCATATTTCTTTTCTATAAAAGTCAGGGTCATTATCGCATTTTTCTAGATACCAGTTACAGAAAATCATACGCGCGACGCTGCGCTTCGCCCTGATGTAAGTGTTGTACCAATCTGAATTTAAATGGTTTATAACCTTGTTTCCTTAAAATTTCTTGTCACCGGCTTTTTAGAACCCCAACATTCTGATGGATTTTTCTGCAAGAACTTGAAGGATCTACATCAATGGACGCCAGAATATGAACTACGCCTTCTTCGTTATAGGTTTTGCTTCTCGGTTTATTGAAAGATCCGAAATCAACTAGATTTTCTTTCATTCTAAGAAATGTAATATCACAGGTGCCTTGCCAATCTTAATGGAAATTATTACAGGCGATAATGTATATAATCTAGAACTAGAGGTAACTGAAGATTTGAAGCGGTATTATGAGTGGCTGTTACAGAATAAACTTAAAATAAATATAGACAAAACAATAGTTGTTGTTCTAACAAAAAAACAAAAACATTGTAACACCAAACATTCAAATTAGTAACATTAAATTAAAACAAGCAACCAGTACAAAATATTTAGGGCTTATAATAGACGAAAATTTAAGTTGGAATGAACATATAGATCAGGTAACTAAAAAGGTGTTTTCAATGATAGGTGCTCTATACAAAAATGGACAATATCTTACACATAGTTCTAAAATAAATGTATAAAATTCTTTTTTTGCATCACACTTTAGATATTTGATCCCGGTATACAGAATAAAATACTTAAAATCCTATTCAAAATAGATTGGCTTACACCTACACGTGACCTATATCAAGGGCTGGGTATCTACCCATTAAACCAACTTGAATTTATTGAACAATCTAAGTATATACATAGAGTAGTAGTAGTAGTAGTTGTCTGCGTTCTGGGTACCTATGTTTAAAACGGCAACAGCTTAATAAAAATGTATTTATCATAAAATACCACGAATGCTAAGCATACCTTAACAAATATAGTTCCGAAGCCTCGTTAACATCTTCGTTAGATTGAGCAAAGCAGAGCAACATGTCGTATTTTTCTTTATTAGAAAACGTCTGGTTTGTAGCCATTTTTTACTATAAAATTTAAAATAATTGTTGCGGTTATCTAATCTAGCTTCAAAACGAACCAGAGGTTTTTGACAAGTAATTTATTTAACATGGCAACAATTTTCTTTTGTTTTGTTTAGGCAATCACAGCCTACTACCAAGAACTTAAGTCTGTCTCTAAAAAAATGCAAATTACTGGGCGATTCGAATAGAAAAGCATATAATATTATATATTTTCGAGAAACTTATTGTCAACTGAATAATATAAAATAAAAATATACGGGGTGTCCCAGTTAAAAAATTATAAGTTTCTGTTATATCTCAAAAACGACAGCTCACATAAAAAATTTGACTA
The DNA here is from genome assembly GCA_030620095.1 of Kuschelorhynchus macadamiae. Classification (NCBI taxonomy): domain Eukaryota; kingdom Metazoa; phylum Arthropoda; class Insecta; order Coleoptera; family Curculionidae; genus Kuschelorhynchus; species Kuschelorhynchus macadamiae. The sequence continues at coordinate 67,868 of JAUTXW010004546.1, read as the reverse complement.
CACCACTACATTCTACGTGAAAAAACTGTATCAGAGCCAGTTTTTACCTTCTCGATAAGTTAAACAACAACCGAAATACGAGGGGGGCCCAGAAATGCAATATTTTCAATTTCACACTGCATCTTTAAAACGAAGGGGGCTATGAAAATTTTGTTTGGCTCATCTTTCGTTTAACGAAAAAGTAGCATCATGTCGCGAAAACCGAAACCTTCTATCTTCACTGATAAGAGAGATACTCCATAAAAACAACGAAAACGTGACACCCTGTACTTGCAGAGTTACAGGCAGTACTTTAATAATATAGTCGAATGCGGTCTTATCGTGCGGGTCCAAAGGTTACCAACATTATGAATCAAATCAGAAAACATAGTAAATACCAAAATGTTGTGTGATTCTTTTATCGAGATATGAAATCTCGATGGGCTATTTACAAATATACAGGGAGAAACAAAATAGTTTTTTTTTTATTATATTACGCCATATTATTAAGATATATTATTAAGATAGCCGCTTAATATTATTTTATATTAAATGCCGAGGGACTAAATAAGGAAATTCGCTAAATATGTATTTGGTTAAAATTTTTTGGTTGACAAAAACAAAAATACACAAAATGGCAAGCGCCGGAAGGCGTTCCGAATCAGGCTGTTTATCCACTTAATGAGAGTGAGATTGTTTTATCAATCACCAAAAATTATGAGCCCCGCTTGACATAAAAATCTAACCACTTATACAGTGTCATTTATGCGGGCCACCCCTGTGCAAAGAAAACTTGTTTTTTTTTGTATTGTGATAACAAAACAATTTTATTTTGCAAAAATCACTTTTGTTAAAAACACAAGATAATTAGTTATTACTTCCCTTGTAATATTTTTTCAGATCTTTACGTTTAAGGGTCCCTAGATGCCGGAAAACATGTTTTCTTAATTCCGTCTGTCTGTAGGTATGTTTGTCCGTCAGTCTGTCCGTTCGCGGCATAGACAAAAAACTACTTATTCGATTTCTTCAAATTTCAATCTAAAATAAAGGGCCATGCATGCGAAAAGTACAGGCTATATATATATATATATATATATATATATATATATATATATATATATATATATATATATATATATATATATGACCGTCTAAAGTCCGTTCCCCCCCTACTAATTTTTGAGCCAACTCGTATATCGCAACGAAATTTGGAGGGCTTAAATAGGAGATGAAAAGCTATTTTTTTTATGAAAAAATTATAGCTAAAAGTTATAAAATGGCGGCTACGCGCCATCTTGAATTAATATTTTAAATACAACACCCCGCATATTATTCCATTTTCAAAATCTGCTCATTATTCTTAATATTTTTCTCTAATACACTTTATTCCTAAATGTAATTGTTTTCGAAATAATGACGTTTGAAAATTGAAAATCCGGTTTAAAAAGTAATGGTTTTAGTCACTTTCGATAAAAAATTCTGCTAACTAAATTTTTTAATTAATTTGTAGTTAAATCTTTTAATGAATTCGACTAATAAGAGGCGTAAAGACAGTATTTTAAGGATAAACCGCACTTACCGGAAAATCTTGAAGGTTACGAATTTGTTCTGTAAATTCACAAGGAAAACAAATTAGTTGATAAAAAAATATTTTATTTATTTTTGAATAACACTTATTTAACCCCAACAATAATTATTTTATCAAGTGTTCGATGTGGCCCCCTCCTAAATCTTGACAATAAAGTGCCCTATTATGAATAGCTTCTCTCACGTTAATGAAAGTCTGTTCATCTATTTCTTTACATGCTTCTCTTATTCTGCGTTCCAACTCTTCTTTTGTTTGACATTCAATGACGTAGATTTTTAACTTCAGATATCCCCAAAGGAAAAAATTTAAAGGGGTAAGATCCGGAGATCTTGGTGGCCATTCTGTACTTCCCATGCGACCTATCCATCGCCCAGGAAAGTTTGTATCGAGAAACTCTCTAGCCATGCGATAGAAATGGGGAGGTGCTCCGTCCTGCTGAAATATGATTTCACGATTTTCAAACTCTTCCTGATTGTTTAATACAATTTGTCTTATTCGAGGTTCAATTTCAGTTTCTAAAAGATTTCTGTAAAGATCTCCTGTAAGATTGCCTCTGATGAAAATCGGTCCAACAACGTGGTTGCCCAAAATCCCCGCCCAAACATTAACTTTTTCAGGAAACTGGGTATGCCCTTCTCTAAAAATATGCGGATTAGTATCGCTCCAGTATCGTACGTTCTGTTTGTTGACTTTTCCATTAAGGAAAAACGTGCATTCATCTGAGAAACATACACGTTTTAGGAAGGATCGTTCTCCTTCAGTTTTTCTTGTTAACCACTCACAAAATTCAACCCTCCGGTCTGGATCATCCTCCGTGAGAGCATGCAGGATTTTCATTTTATAGTGATTCTATACATTTTTTGTATAACATGTCCTATGTCTAAATCTGATAGTTTTTCTAATATTCGCCATTTTGTAAAAAATTATGAATTGCAGTGCCTTTTTTCAAACGACGTGGGCCGTTGGCTTTTTGATATAGGATTATGATTTTTGGTAGGAACATTAACAAAAGTATGGGTTGACTTTCAACGTGAACAAAATTTGTCGGCATTGTACAGGGAGTCCTAGATAAGTAGGAGAAATTAAAAAAATTAAAAACATCATATCTTCATTTTTTTAAATGGAATGTATAGTATTTTAATGTTTTAGACTATTCGTGACCCAAAACCCTGTCTTTCGTTATAAATATGCCCTATACCTATTTGTCATAGTTTCCGAGATTTTTGTATTTATTATTTGGTTTTCAATGGCAATCGCCTTAGAATTTGCTTTATTATCGAATTTTCTAATTATAATACACTACAAGTGACCCAAAATTAAAAATTCAGCTCATAATATTGTGTTAAGAATCGCGACCTGAAGACTTAGAACAGATATTTTACCAACTATTCTTAAATATTTACTATTTTGGCTATTATAAAAGCGTAGGTAGTGTCAACATTTAGTTAGAACTTAATGTACGAAGATGCCTTAGACAATCCTGAAGTAAAAACAAATGAAAACAGGGAAAAGGTTGTCATGGCGAAATGTCAAACTCTTGTATTTGTGTAGTAACGGTTTTCAAATTGATTCAAAATGATTTTTTCTAGAGAAGAATTGATTAACATGATTTATGTTTTGGGCGCAAGTGATCAAAATTGTTTTTTAGCAAGTAGAGTTTATGCGCAACGGTTTAGCAATGCCGAACGTCATCCTCATGAGGTATCATTTGTCAGACTCAAAGAACGATTTGAAAGAACTGGATGTGTCGATTACGAACTAAAATTGGATAGGCAGAGAAGAGCCGCAAATGAAGAAACTGAATATCTTGTTATGCAAACTTTAATTGAAAATCCTCATATTTCATGTAGGCAGTTAGAAAAGGAGAGAGGTGTTGCTAAATCTACGGCAAATAGAATAATTAGAAAACATAAATTTCACCCATACCATATTCAACTGGTACAAGAGCTGGTTAAGACGATTTCAATCGAAGACTTGAATTTTGTACTTGGGCATTAGCAAAAAATAGAGAACATGATTTTTTCAATAACATTTTATTTACTGACGAAGCGACATTTCATAAAAATGGATACGCCAACCGACATAATTTCCACTATTATAGTTCTGAAAACCCCAGATTCATTATCCCCTTGGATCACCAGCATAGATGGTCTCTTAATGTATGCGCTGGTATAATCGGTAACCGTATCATTGGACCTTATTTTTTCGAAAATAGAGTTAATGGAGACACTTTCCTAAATTTACTGCAAAACAGTTTGCAGGAGAGGATTGACGAATTACCTTTGAATCTAGTGAGGCGGATGTGGTTCCAACTAGATGGGGCTCCGGCACATTTTAGCAGGCAGGTGAGGCAATTTTTAGACGCGAATTATGAAAATAAATGGATTGGTAGGGGAGGTCCAGTCAGTATCATGGCCGGCAAGGTCTCCGGACCTCACAAAACTAGATTTTTTCTTGTGGGGTTTTGTTAAAGAGCAAGTTTACCAAACGCCACCCACTACCATAGAGAATATGAAAATGAGAATTAGAAATGCATGTACAAATATCAATGCCGCGATGCTGAATAGAGTTAACAATTCCTTTGTGAATCGGCTACAAGTGTGTGTTGAAAGAAATGGTGGTCATATTGAACATTTAATCAAGTGATTGTAGGACTTCTTTTTCTGTTGTGTCTCTTTAATTAAAATATGTATTTGCCTTTTTACACAAAGAAAAATAGTAGACTAAATTTTGAATTTTGAATTTTTTACTGTGTATTAATGTACAGTGTGATTCACCGAGATTTGCCACCCCCTTAATTCCTTTATTTTTAATAACAGAGAAAAAGTTGAAATACAAAAGTGTCCCTCGGATATCAACTTAGTTATTTTAAATGGAACACCCTGCATATTATTACATTTTTGGATTCCTCGGAAAATTCTATAAATTCGATATTGAAGCAAATTCTAAGGCGATTGCCATTGAAAACCAAATAATAAATACAAAAATGTCAAAATCTCGGAAACTATGACAAATAGGTATAGATAGGGTTTTGGGTCACGAATAGTCTAAAATATTAAAATACTATACATTCCATTTAAAAAAATTAAAATATGATGTTTTTAATTTTTTTAATTTCTCCTACTTATCTAGGACCCCCTGTACAACGCCGACAAATTTTGTTCGCGTTGAAAGTCAACCCATACCTTTGTTAATGTTCCTGCCAAAAATCATAATCCTATATCAAAAAGCCAACGTCCCACGTCGTTTGAAAAAAGGCACTGCAATTCATAATTTTTTACGAAATGGCGGATATTAGAAAAACTATCAGATTTAGACATAGGACATGTTATACAAACAATGTGTAGAATCACGAGCAGAATCTAAATATGCAAAAATAAACAGGGTGTCCCATAAGAAAAAACACAACTTTGCTTCGCTACAGATTTTTGAGACACCCTATATAAATCAAAATAATTTTAGGTTATGTAGCCCGTATTGTTCTACAACTTTTGCATTTGAACTTTTTTTATATCGCTATCCGTTATCAAGACATCAACCCAGAACGCACTCTTGGGACACCCTATATATATATATATATATATATATATATATATATATATATAGATAGATAGATATATAAAAATGGTGTCCAACCTAATAAAAAAAAATTTTAAATTAAAATTCACTAGCTAATATCCAGGAGCCAGTGGCAAAAGCTCTGAGAATCGGTATAAGGAATGTACAGAAACTTGTGCATGAAAAAAAAACATAATTTACTGCCGAAGAAGATTAAGAAATGTACACGAAAAAGTCCAAAGGCAAAAGACTTACGGCCGGTTGCAGAAAGCTCAATTAAAGTTTAGAATGTTTAACGGAATGTCAAATTTGACAGCGACTTCCTAGATTTCTGTAAGCAACTTGTCAAATCCGAAAACTCGGTTAAAACATTCTAAACAGCAATTAAGTTTTGTGCAACCGGGGGTTAAGTTACAGTGCAAAAATGGATATTCATAATGCAATTTATGATTTATACACGTCAAAGACTAATATAATCCTTCAGAAACTTTTGCTATTTCGACATCTAGAACTCGTTCTCGATTCCACCAATCCCATATTAATTTCTCCGTATGTTCCATAGATTTCTTCCAATACTCCGGCTCACGTGTTTTTCGTAATATGATTTTACCCAGCCCATTTAATTCCATTTTCCCGTAATATTTCATCTACGGCATATATTGTTGGTTTTTTAATAGATTTTGCCATTAAAAGAAGTTCTAGTTTCAGCATATTGGGTAAAGGAGTTTGTTTTTGTTTTATTAGCCAGTCATAACTATCACTTTTCTTCCAGGATGAAGTAGGTTGTTTATTTAAGATTCTTGAATAATAAGATGCATTGTCCAGAATGATTAAAGATGGAGCATCTAAATTTGGAATCAGTTGTTCCTTTAACCACTTTTCAAAACAGTTCACAGTTCATATTATCATGGTAGTCCATACTTTTTGATGTTGAAGAAAACAGTAAACTTGCACCTGGGAGAAATCCTGTTGAAGAACCTGCATGCAAAATGATGAACCGTTTTCCCGTCCCACATCCCTTTTTTCTCTTGACACTTTTTTACAGATTCGTCCTGCCAAGATTTCGAACCACTTCCATTAGAAAATTTCCAAGTCTCGTCTAAAAATACCACTTTTCTAAATTTTGAATTAACATTTTCCGTGTATTTCTTTAAAAACTGGATGCGCTGACTTGCTATATGTGGCAACTCGCATAAAAAATTTTCGACTTTTTATATCGAAAACCCAACATTTTTATTAATTTTGAATACGATTTTAGTCCAATTTCCAATATGCCTCGATTTTTTAAAGCTTCTTCTAAAACTTGAAGGGTTATATTGGTTTTTGATGTGTATAAATCGTAAATTGCATTACGAACATCCATTTTTACATTGTCACTTAAGTCTTCTGTCTTTGGCTTTTTGCGTGTACATTTCTTAATCTTCTTCGGTAGTAAATTATGCTTTTTTTCATGCACAAATTTCTGCGCAATCCTTATACCGATTCCCAGACCGTTTGCTACTGTCTCCTGGATATTGTCGGGTGAATTTTCATTTTCGTAACATTTTATTAGATTTAATACCATTTTTTTCACTTGTGGATGCAAAAAAAACCGAAAATTGCTTTTCATTACTCAGTTTGTCACTGTCTTGTCAATCTGACTTTGAAGTGACAACGCTCAAAGATTTTTGCAACTGCTGGTATTTATATGTTTATCCTCTTTTTTCATATGAAAATATCATAGGTCTATCTAATTCATCTTCCGGATTTTATGCGGAGGATATGATTACACGTAATAAAAGAAAAACAAACTTAAAAAGTTTGTCGTTGATAAATCGTACCCGAACGATAACACTGCTTTTGACTATACCCCATAAAAACAACAAAAACCGTACACCCTGTACTTGCAGAGTTACAGGCAGTACTTTAATAATAACAATAGCTTGTACAAAAATAATACACCTAGTATGTAATATGGTGTGGGTTCCTTTATTATCTCTTGATAAGGAAGCGATATTATGGTGAAATTGCGAGTGAAATTGATTATTTTTAGATAAAGTTCAAATGTGATTCAAAGCGTGTCTTATCTTTATCAAAATATTTGGATACCTTATTAAAATAAAGTAACATAGGTGAATGATGATTTGTTAATTTAATTTTGTCTTGTATATATGTATGGAGTCAAAAATTATTTTTTCTTGGTACAGTTATTATTCTTCCAGCAAAGAGTAACAAATACTTAGCTAATACATAACTGTTGTTTACCAATAAAAATGTATATACATTGTTAATGTCAGTTCGAAAGCACAACCATCAAAAACCCCGAAGACTTATTGAGCAAAGAGATTAATAAGCGCATAAGCCACGAACCCCATTCGATGCCCTAATACAGGGCTTTCATTAGTTAGTTAGGTTTCAGTTTTTTCTAACGAGGCCATGGTTTAAAGTAATGTTAGCTCTCAATGCTTTTCTAAGGAGGCCATGATTTATCTGTAACAAAATTGGATTTTGACTTTGACGTTAAGTGAAATAGTTGACAGTATCAAGGCTGTGTTTTAATAAGTGGTAGGTACGCTTTTATCCCAATAAAATCATAAATCTGACATATAAATTGTCAAAACCTATAGAAAATGGCCGGCATTCCGTATTCAAATGAAGAAAAGGTTGGCATGTTAGCTCTGTACTTTCAATCATACAGAAACGCCGACGTTACCTCAGCAAGGTATTTGGAGATGTACCCCGAACGGCGGCAGCCTTATAAAACCCAATTCAGGAAAATCGTATTTAATTTAATTAACCATGGTGCCTTCGAACAACCTAGAAGCGGATACAATAATAACAATGAAAATCGAGACAGAAACATTTTACAAGCTATCAACGAAAACCCTAGTGCATCGGTAAGAACTGTAGAACAGGAAACTAATGTGCCAAAATCAACAGTACAGAGAGTTTAAAAAAAAATAAGTACCATCCATACAAACCCATAATAGTACAAGGACTTAAGGAATCTGATTTTCCAAGACGACTACAGTTCTGTGAGTGGTATACTAGGAGATGTAATGAAAATCTTGATTTTGTAAATCTTGTCTTGTGGTCCGATGATAGCAGGTTCACGAATTGTGGAGTCTTTAATAATAGGCACAACCGTCATCATTAAGCTGTGCAAAATCCTCACGAAGTGGCAGAGAGACGTCTACAGATCAGATTTGGAAGTAACGTTTGGTGTGGGATCATTGGTAAGTTCATTTAACCAATCTTTTTTAAATAGGCACCAAATGATGATCAAGTAATATTTTTTTTTTCGTTTAGTTCTTTAATGATACTAAAAGAGTATAATCTAATAAAAAAAAAGTAAAACGTTCTACTTCAGTCAGTCAACTTACTTTTTTGATATTGTATTACATTTTGATTCATTCATTTTGTATTGTAGTTTCGAAGAACCTAAAAAAAATAGAATTGGGTTCTATAAATTTATTAACACTTTATCTAAAGTTTCTGCAGATTTGGCTAATTCTCTAAAATTATTTTGATTGTCTGAATTTAATGATTTATTACCCGGGAAGCCTAGTTCTTGCGTTATGAAAAAAATACCATATTAATCAAATGTCGAATTATTTTTCGATTTTCATTATGATTTATAGAAAGGCGTTCAGCTGTATTTCAGAATAATTTAAATTTTAAAGCACAAGGGTTTTGTTCTTTTGATATTTTATGTTTTATTAAGGCACGGTGTACTTCTTTAAGATTATTATATCACTCAAATAAATTGATTTAGTATTTCCGAAATTAATATGCAATACCAACAAAATAATTTATTACGGCTATTACTTCCAGCTAACCAAATATGTTTTTCTTTTTCATAATAAAGCTGAATAGGTTTCAACTGTATACATGCTCATTCATTACGGGATGTAATTCGATAATTATTTTTCGAAAGAAAATATCTACTTTTTAATGAAGAAAATTTTCCCTTTATAATTTATAGTTTCTAGTACCACCCGGCCGACCCTGCCGCCCTTGACTGTTGGGCACCTATTTATAAATTATTAATCATTTTAGGAAATCGACTTATTGAACCATTTTTGTTTGACTACAACCTAAACGGGCAGAGGTACCTAGAGCTTTTGCGAAACGAGGTTGTACCAGCCTTACGAGCTATTCTAACGGAAGATGAATTAAGAAGAACTTGGTTTCAACAAGACGGATGTCCGGCTCATAATACCATTCAAGTTAGGAACTTCTTAAGAGAGCAGTTTGACGAAAGAATAATTTCTTTAAATGGTCCAATATCTTGGCCTCCTAGATCCCCTGACTTGTCGCCCTTGGATTTCTACCTCTGGGGTCACACGAAGAATGAAATCTATGAATTTGATCCTTCCGTGACCATAGAAATTCTGAGACAAAGAGTTCTGGTCACATTTAGAAATCTTAACCGAAATACACTTACCAGGGTTGTACGAAAAACGGTTACCGATTGTCAAAAATGTCTCGATGCAAATGGACGTCATTTTGCAGATTTGTAAATTAATGTTACCCACTTACAAAGTAGTTAAAACTCATTTAGATTTTTAAGTCGTTATTTACGTTCATGTTGTATTGAAAATTCAATGCGTTCAGTACGTTACTTACTTATTAACGTAATCTTGTGACAAATAAATCATGGCCTCCTTTAAAAACATTGAAACCTAATTTACGAAGTGTGATATTTTGATGACACTAAAATCTTTAATGCACTTGTGAGATATAACTAGACTGCAAATTTTAGGCTCTTTCCAAAAATCGCAAAATCCAATAGGGCGGTCATAAGAAAAATGAAAGTTGAGGCGGGTTGCGGGTTAACAAAAAGCAATGAAGACGTGTCGTATACGCCATCTTATTTGTCTTAAAAATGTGTCCCAATAATGTCACATTTTGACAGCTGTCAAATTTACCGTTCTGGATATACTGGCGAAAAACGCAATCCGCCATTTTCGGTTTTTCGCCGATATTTCCCAAACTTATTGATCGATCTTAAATCTGAAGCCAGATATCGAATGCAATAAGTTTGCTCTAAAACTTTCCCCATTTAACCTTTGCTGTAGGTATAATAGGAGCCGAGATCCCTATATAGAGAAGCGAATCTTGGACACACTGTATAAGATTTAATTAGTAAGATGCTTTATTTATGTTTTGTTTTATTGAAAACATTTTACAAAATGTTATTTTCGTAAATAGAGATTTAATTATTAAAAAGGGCAGTTTTTGTCGAAAAATTTAAATAAATCAAGTTTTTTTTTATCAAAAATCGTTTAATTATAATCATGATTTGAATCAGATGATTTATATCATTTCAACCCTATAGCACACATTATTCAGAGCCATTATTTGAGATGCTTATCAGGTCAAATGTTAAATAATTAGAGGTTTTTAAGAAGCTACATGTTAAATTTTGTAAAATATCCCATCATTGTTCTAAAAAACAACAATATCGTCGGAACAACTTTCATGTGGGAACCCCAACAAAGGTATTTAACATTGTTTTATCATTATACTGAAGTATTAATTCGCAGAATTAGGACGCCAACCGCGGCAACAGCGAAATTTTACAGGTTTTTAAAACACGTCACCTCGTTAAAACAAGAAAAAAAATTACTTAAGTAAAATATTTGCATTTCTAATGCACTTCTAACTGTACAGCGGATTACGAGACGGGCACAGATAAAACCAATCGCATACTTACCTACTTATAGACGTGTTCTTGCCTATTTTATTGGCAATAATACTGATACATGAATTTTATAATTGATTTTATAGTTCAGTCGTTATCCAAGGTTTTCTTGGCTTCCAGTAAATTTCTGTATCTTATGTCTCGACAAACAATTTTTCTGGGACTATTATCTTAGTCAATGATGAAGTGAACTGGCATTTGGTTATTTTTTTATATTACCCACAAAAAATCAGTAAACTGGCTTTTTACATCTCTCGTAAAAGGAGAGTTTTGTAGTCGCAAAAAATCATCCTCCGAGATTTTTTCAGATCTTTAAGTTTCATGGTCCATAGAGGTCGAAAAGCATGTTTTCTCAATTCCGTAGTCCTATCTGTCTGTTTGCGGCATAGCTAAAAACTTCTTACCAAAACTTGAAATTATGGTCAAAATTTAATCATCATATAGTGACGACCTGGTAACATTTTGGTAAAAATCTAGCATGGCAAAACAAAATGGTGACCTAGTGAAATGTTAAATAAATTATTACCAAAAAACTACTTCCAATTCATCTCAAATTTTCAAACCAACTGGTAAAATTTTAGTACGAATCCAAGATGGTAGAACAAAATGACGGCTTAATCATAATATATATATATATATATATATATATATATATATATATATATATATATATATATATATATATATATATATATACATATATACATATATACATATATATATATATATATATATATATATATATATATATATATATATATATATATATATATATATATATATATATATATATATATATGGTTAAAATAATGTTTTTCTTGGACCTCTTTGTATATTGTTAAATTGTGTATTCTTGGGATACGGTCCTTTAGTTTAAAAAATAACTACATTAAGGAAGTAGCACAAAACGTTTCGGCCGTACGTTCAGGCCTTTTTCAAAATCTACAAGAGATAAGCCGGTCAGAGAGAGTAAATTTAAATTTAAATAATTGTGGTTTTTCGTTTTATAATCATTTTATGGCAATCCGCACATATTTGTAATACAGATTGATATTTTACGAGGCAGAGTTTAAAATTGATATGTTTTAGAAATTACCAGGATGGTTTTTTTATGTGATATTTATTTTTGAGAATAGATATATAATTATGCAAGGATTTAATAATAGATATATAATTATGGATTTTTTAAAAGATTTTTTTTGGTTTATTATATACAGATTTTTTTGGAAATATATATTTTTTTATTACCTATGTTCAGGGTGTCCGGATTTGGTTGCAAAAGTAGGGCATCTCGCTTATTTTTAAAGATAGAACCTTGCGGTTTTCACGAACCTGAGCTAATTTTTTGTGAAGCCGTAAACAAAATTTTCATAGCCTTCTTCGTTTATGAGATACAGGGCGAAATAGAAAATTTTGCATTTTGGGACCCCCTCGTATCTCGGTTATCCTTTAACTTAACACAAAGGGAAAAATTGCTGCTTATGCAGTTTTTTACGATGGATCCAGAGGCGTAGTCATATTTTTCATTTGAGTTGTTATTTTTTAGATATGACCCAAAGTTGAGTTTTTTTAAATGGGACACCCTGTATATTTGTCCAGAAATTGATTTGTCCTTTTAAAAGCTTCTCAAAAATATATAATAGTATGGGTCTATTTTAATAAACAACAACAGAAATCCTAATTTTTATAATTATCATCCCAAATTTTGCAGTAGGCCATACAAAACAATGCTGCCGCATTATACTCTCGTATAAGAACTACAGTAACCAAGGAAATCAAAAGAACTGTTTAAACTGATTTCCATTTTGTTCTATGCATGCTTCGCACAATTTTCGTATTTGTTCTAGGGAATTAAGCAAAATAACAGGATGATTTTGTAAATAGCGAAAATTTTCTCTTATTGAATTTCCTAAATCTCGGACATTATCATAGTGGTCTTTGTAAATTCTATTTTCCAGATATCCCCATAGAAAGAAATCTAAAATCGACAAATCTGGGGACCTAGGGGGCCATCTTATAGGTCCATTTGTTCCGATCCATTGATTGGTAAAATTATTGTCCAGAAATAATCTCGGCATTCCAGAATTGTGTGCAGGACGGTGCTCCTGCTGTTGAAAATAAATTTCGTTAATTTGCGCTAGAGGAACATCGTCAAGTAATTCAGGTATAGCTGCTTCTAAAATTTCTATATAGCGATTGGTTGTTAGATTTCCCTCAAATATATAAAATTTTATATGTGTTCCTAATATGAAGCAGGACACATTTAGACCAAACCTGCTTTGTTGTTTTCTAGGAAATATTTTGTGTTGATTTTTCTGGGACCAGAATCTACTATTGTGCCTATTGAGTATACCAGAATTACTGAAATGTGCTTCGTCTGACCATCTTTTCTCGAAACCAATTGCTGAAGACTACCCGACGCTCTGCATCCCCTGGCTGTAAGTGCTGCAAGAGCCTAAATTTGTATGGGTGGTATTTGTGCTTTTTTAGAATTTCTTGAACTCTAGTTTTTGGAATCCCTCTACTCTTTTCACTGGCCCTACAAGAGTTTGTAGGGTAAGCTTCTGCATTAGCCAAAACCGTAATTTCCTCAGCCTCCCGATTTTCTTCACTATATGTTTTCGTACGAGGTTTGATAAATGATCCGTGATTAAGTAAATTCTTTTTTATCCAATAAAAAGTGGATATATTAGGTTGCCTCCTTTCTGGATATCTAAATAAAAATTAAGCAATAGTATTTCAACATACCTAAAAATTAACTATTTACCTGTTAAAATACATCTCAGAAGCCGCTTCAACATTTTCATTACTTAATATAAAACAAGCTAACATATCGTACTTTTCATAATGTTCGAAAGTTTGGTTTTCTTCCATAATAATACAAATATATTTTTACACAGTAAATAAATACAAAAAACTAGCGCTATATTTTATATACGCGTACAAAATTGGGAAATGTCATTTGCTTCCAAGAAAACAAAAGAAAACGGCATCGTTTTGCATGGCCTACTGCAAAATTTGGGATGATAATTATAAAAATTACGATTTTTGTTGTTGTTTATTAAAATAGACCCATACCATTATATATTTTTGAGAAGCTTTTAAAAGGACAAATCAATTTCTGGACTAATATACAGGGTGTCCCGTTTAAAAAAACACAACTTTGGGTCATATCTAAAAAATAACAACTCAAATGAAAAATATGACTACGTCACTGGATCCAGCGTAAAAAACTGCATAAGCAGCAATTTTTCCCTTTGCGTTAAGTTAAAGGATAACCAAAATTTTCTATTTCGCCCTGTATCTCATAAACGAAGAAGGCTATGAAAATTTTGTTTACGGCTTCATGAGTTTCACAAAAAATTAGCTCAGGTTCGTGAAAACCGCAAGGTTCTATCTTTAAAAATAAGCGAGATACCCTGCTTTTGCAACCAAATCCGGACAGGAGGTAGGAGTAATCATTTTAACAGTGTATGATGTATTTTGTGTACATTTTTCGTGTCTGTTATTGCGTTAATCGCATTAATGACCGAAACACAGAGATTTCCTCGAGTTTCTTTTTACTATTTATGTAAGTCTTAGCAATAAGTTAAAATTTACTCTCTCTGACCGGCTTATCTCTTGTAGATATTGAAAAAGGCCTGAACGTACGGCCGAAACGTCAATAATAAAGATTTGTGCTACTTCCTTAATGTAGTTATTTTTTAAACTAAAGGACCATATCCCAAGAATGCACAATTTAATATATATATATATATATATATATATATATATATATATATATATATATATATATATATATATAACCTTGACGACATATGAAAAAAGTTTTATATAATTTTTCTCTAAGCTTCACCGTTTTGGAATATACAGGGCTTTAAACATGTGTGATAAAGAGAACTTTTTATTATATAATATCTGTTAGGAGCAAGATATCGATTTCAATTTTGGAACATGTCATTATTATATAAAGTCACATTAACCCAACAAACGACAACCATATGGGTCACTTCAGAGGCGTAGAACAGGGGCATATGCTTTGCATTTATGGTCATATTTTTTTACCACTCGGTATATTGACTATTTTTATTAAAAATATTTATAGCTTGGCTTCTTTACTAAAAATTATTACTCTTAGAAATTTTTCATACGAGCTATCATTTCGGAGTTTTATTCCGGTTAATGCGCCAAAACCTTTTATAGGCCAAGCAATAGAGTAGACATTTTTTGATTTTGTGACAAAAAACTGCCTGAAAACCAACTGTGCCATCACTTAAAACACGTTCTGTTGGTTCATGCTGATGTGTTTTCTACTCGTAACTATCATTTATTAATTTATTATAAACAATTTAGTGTAAAAAATGGCGTTTTTTTTTTCGTTTTTTGCTTATTAAATGAAACGATGAAAGCAACTGCAATGCGATACAGAGGCGAATTGTAGAGAATTGAAATACGAATAAAATGTGCTATTAAACAAGTCGATCAGATGATTAGTTTCTAAGAAAACCCTGAAAAACCGGAAAATTCGCTATTTTTTCTAAGTTGTAGCCTAGACCATCCGAGAAATGGTATCCAATTACATGAGCTTTATGCAAGCATAAGCAGGCGCCGTCGAATAATGAGTTTTTAAGTTATTGCGATTTGAATTTTTTACTGCGCTAACTTCCAGCGGGTCTGGATGCGACACGGATTGGCCGATTTCAATTTTATAAGAAAATCTTGAAAACTCAGTTATCGTGCTTAAAAATGTGTATTTTCATTTTGCATTGAAATGTTGCAAAACTCGTAAAAAAAGCTTTCAAACATGACATATCTTCATGACGGGCTCTTGTGGTAATTAATACTGATACATGAATTTCATCATTTATCTTATAGTTTAGTCGTTATCCAAGTTTTTCTTGGCTTCCATTAAATTTCTATATCTAATTTCTCCACAAACAATTTTTCTGGGACCATTATCTTAGTCAATGATGAAGTAAACTCGCATTTGGTTATTTTTTTATATTACCCACCAAAAATCAGTAAACTGGCTTTTTACTTCCCTCGTAAAAGGAAAGTTTTATAGTCGCAAAAAATCATCCGCCGATATTTTTTCAGATCTTTAAGTTTCATGGTCCCTAAAGGCCGAAAAACATGTTTTCTTAATTCCGTCCGCCGGTCTGTCTGTCTGTTCGCGGCATAGCTAAAGACTTCTTACCAAAACTTTAAATTTTGGTCAAAATTTATTGGTCATATGGTGATAACCTGGTAACATTTTGGTAAAAATCTAGTATGGCAAAACAAAATAGCGGCCTAGTGAAATGTGAACTACTTATCCAGTTAATCTCAAATTTTGCCTAAAATGCAATTATTATGTACCCATCAACTGGTAAAATTTTGGAACGAATCCAAGATGGCAGAAAAAAATTATGCAAGCACAAGACAGGCATCTCGTCGGATAATTAGTTTTTAAGTTATAGCAATTTGAATTTTTTACTGCGAACTTCCAGCGGATTGACCTATTTCAATTTTACAAGAAAATTTCGAAAACCTACTTACCGTACTTCCAAGCGTATATTCTTATTTTGCATTAAAATGTTGCAAAACTATCCGACTACTTTGCCAAATCAAATACTTTTATCTCAAATCAAGGGTATCTATGATTTGACAAAGTGGCTGGATACGAGTGATATGTCATGTTTGTAAGCATGTTTTACTAGTTTTGCAACATTTTAATGCAAAATGAAAATATTCATTTGGAAGCACGATAACTGAGTTTTCAAGATGTTCTTAAAAAATTCAAATCGGCCAATCCGTGTCGCATCCAGACCTGCTGGAAGTTAGCGCAGAAAAAAATTCAAATTGCAATAACTTAAAAACTAATTATTCGACGGCCCCTGTCTTGTGCTTGCATAAAGCTCATGTAATTGGCTACCATTTCCCGGAAGGTCTACGCTACAACTTAAAAAATAACCGACTAATGAATTTTTGACTAATGAAAAGGGCGAATTTTCCGGTTTTTTGGGGTTTTCTTCGAAGCTAACATCTGATCGACTTGTTTAATAGCACATTTTGTTCGTATTTCAATTTTCTACAATTAGCCTGTGTATCGCATTGCAATTGCTTTCATCGTTTCATTTTATAAGCAAAAAACGGAAAAAAACGCCATTTTTTACACTAAACTGTTTATAACAAATTAATAAATGAGTAGAAAACACATTAGCATGAATCAGCAGAATGTGTTTTAAGTGGGTTTTCAGGTAGTTTTTTTGTCACAAAATCAAAAAATGTCTGCTCTATTACTTGGCCTTTAAAAGGTTTTGACCCATTAATTCGAATAAAACTCCGAAATGATAGCCCCTATGAAAAAAATTTTAAAAGTAATAATTTTTAGTAAAGAAGCCAAGCCATAAATATTTTTAATAAAAATAGGCAACATACCGAGTGGTAAAAAAATATGTTCATAAATGCAGGGCATATACCCCTGTTCTACGCCTCTGAAGTGACCTATATGCTTGTCGTTTGTTGGCTTAATGGGACTTTATGTAGTGATAACATGTTCCAAAATTGAAATTTATATCCCGCTGCTAACAGATATAAAATAAAAACTTCTTTCTATCACACGTGTTTAATCCCTGTATATTCTAAACGGCGAGGCTTAGAGAAAAATTATATAAACATTTTTTTCATATTTACTTATTTCTGAAGCACCTGTATATATATATATATACATATATATACATATATATATATATATATATATATATATATATATATATATATATATATATATATATATATATAGAAGAGAAACAGAAATTTCAATTTCTGTGCGGTTCTCAAGGTATGGATTACTCCTTCACCATTTTGTCGAGAATTGACCAAAACATGACGCTATGTATATATATATATATATATATATATATATATATATATATATATATATATATATATATATATATATATATATATATATATATATATATATGGATCTGTATTTTACGAATCAAATACGGTGCAACAAAATGGCGCCCTGTAAGAATATTCGAGAAAGTATTTATTTGTTACTTAATGATTATATGCGGAACTAAATTGGGTCACAATTTAGTATTCTTAATAAAAGGAAAGATTCATACCGAGGGAAGTTTCAAGGTTTTATTCAGGTTGGTTTGTTAACTTTAATACAAATCAAGCTTTAAAAAGCCTAGTTAAAGACAAGGTTTTTTTTACTTGCGCTAATTTCTTAAAAAAGATATTCCACATTTTCCATAGGGACAATTAGATACACGAGGGATATTTGATAAGATTATTTCCTAAATTCAATAAATATTTTTTAATATAAGAATATTTTTATTAAAAAAAAAATAGTAAAAATAATAATTATTAATCTAAAAAACATAATATAACTGTTTCATACTCATCCAGCGTACCTTGTCAATCTTGAATGATATTTCCGATTTTTTTTCGGAAAAACTGCTGGCAGTTATGTCAGGCAATTTTTCCACTTAAAAATTGAATATGACTTACGAATTCTTGTCAGTGATTCGTCAAAATTGATTGTCTAAAATTAGTCATAAAGGACTTTTTCAGGTAGAGCCTGTGATTTCCAAGAAATCGAAACGATGTTGAACGAGCTGTTAAATAGAAACTAAAAGAGATTATGCTTTTTTGTATTATATATACAAAGTTATTTAAAATGTGTTTCGTATTATTTATTCATTATCATACTGTATTTCATATATATATATATATATATATATATATATATATATATATATATATATATACATATTGTTAATTTTAAAAAAAGCCTTCTTTTTAGAAATGTTGATTTTCAATTTGAAAATGGGCCTACTTGTTAGAAAATATTGATTCAGAAATATGTTTCCAATTAGTTCACCGCTTAAAAATATAGTGTGTTTCGAATTTTGTAATGAATAATTTTTTTTAAACTTAATAGGGTTCTTTAATGCGATAATAATAGATGTACATCCTAACAATAGCAACAATGATTATAATATTCGAAATATCTTAAACCAATTTCTTACTAGCAACGGTTCGTAAGGAGACGTTTTCAATTAGTTTGCCATCTCTCTCTCTCTCTCTCTCTCTCTCTATATATATATATATATATATATATATATATATATATATATATATATATATAAGTTTCAATTTTTTCTTGGGGTAGCGGTCTGGGGCTGAAGTAAAACTCGTTTTTTACATACGCCGAGCTTTCGGAAACCAATTTATATTCATATTCATGTAGCTCACAAGGAATTATTCCCACCCATATCAAAAACAACACAAAAACCTACCTCAAATAATAGGAACGACAGATGGGCGATTAGCACACCGCACTCTGGAATTTGTAGCAAGGTTGGATACAAAGGTTCCAAATTTTTAAATAAAAAATACTTTTGAAACTTTAACGCATCTGGAACGAACCCATACACATTTAACAAGACAACTAAATCAATTATTACCATCTCACATTGTAGAGCAGTTTTTTAGTTTTCAAAAAATATCATATGAAAAAATATTTAATAAAATTTAAAACAACAACATCAAAAAACTGTCAAAATTAAAAAACTTTGAAAATAATAAATTTCTAAACATCAAAGAAAATTGGATAAAGGATCTTTCTGGATGCGATATTCCGCAAGATATTAAACAATTTTTGGCTTTGGGTCACAAATTTAGTATAAAACCTAATTCAGAGGACATAGATATTAAAAAATTATTAGCAGACATAGAAAACATTATATTTTTTAATCCACAATGCAAACAAAATTTAATTAGGGCTAAAGTAACTAATGTTATTTAACTAATTTTATTCAAAAACCTAGTCAAAATCATTACCTAAGATTTTTATTTTTTAAAACAAAAACGTTTTTCAAGGCACACCCAGAATTGATAATAACTAGAGCAGACAAAGGTAACATAACTGTAATTATGAAAAAAGGAGATTATATTTCTAAATCTCTAGAACTTTTATCTGATAGTAAATATTATACACCTCTCAACAGAGATCCTACGTCCACTTATCAACAAAAGGCGAATAAAATTGTTTCTTCTTTAAAAAATACTAATAAAATTACTACTGAACATGCTAGACAACTTACTATTTACAATCAAACTTCACCAAAATTTTATGGGTTACCAAAAATACACAAGCCTAATATACCAGTAAGGCCGATAATTTCATCAATTGATGCCCCAAATAGTAAGTTGTCAGAGTTCATTACAGAAATATTAAAGCCTATGATAGCAATAATAATTATTCTACTCAGGATAGTTTTACGTTTTCTACATTTATAAATAACAAACAATTACCACCTAATTTTGTAATTATTAGTCTGGATGTAGTGTCACTTTTCAGCAATATACCTTATTCTCTAATTAAAAACAGTATAATTAAACACCAACACAAATTTCAGAACATACTAATTTAACTCAAATAAAATTTCTGGAGATAGTACACTTTATTTTTGATACAACCTACTGCAAATTTAATGACACTTACTATAAGCAAATCTTAGGCACACCAATGGGAGCGACAATATCACCTATAGCCTCTCAGTATATAATGGATGACTTACTTAATGAATGCACACCAAAATTAAGCTACCAACTACCCTTTATCAAAAAGTTTGTGGACGACATTGTGACGTCCATACCGTCCAGTGGCGTAGAAGAAATACTAACCGTCTTCAATAGCTACAATAACAATATTCAGTTCACTGTGGAAAAAGATAAAAGTGTCCCCTTCTTGGACACAAAATTGATTAGACTGAAAATAACGTAGTTAAAGTCGACTGGTATACAAAACCCACATACTCAGGTAGATATATTAATTTTCATTCATATCATACACAAAAAATGAAGGTTAATTTGGTATTAGCATTACGCAATAGAATACAAAAAATAAGCCATCCAGACTATACAAGAGAAAATCTAAAAAAAACTCTATAATATATTGATAAACAATTCCTACCCTAAATGGTTTCTCAATACATTTTTACATAACTCTATTAATACGACAATAAATAATAATAGTAATAACAATGCAACTGTAGTACTTTCTCCAGGGATCAATGTTTCTTTAAATAATAATCAGAGTCCTACTAATAGCAGTACCCTTGTACCTAATAATCAACAGATTTACTATTCCTCTCTACCTTATTGCCAGGAATTGAACCATAAACTAGAAAAAATTCTTTCTGAAAATGTTAACATCAAAATATGTGGCAAACAAATATTAAAAATAGGCGACACTTTCTCCAGGCTAAAAGATCGAGATGAACCAACTGAAAAATCAAATGTTGTTTACTCGCTTACATGTAATGATTGTAATAAAAAATACATAGGGCAAACCTCCACTGTTTTACAACAAAGAATAACTAGACACAAAAGTGACTGCAGATTACAAAAAAATTCTTGCACACTTGCAGAACACAAATCATGTCATAGATTTTCAAAATTGCAAGGTTCTAAACACAGAAAAAAATTCGAACAAAAGAAAATTTTTAGAAATGGTGGAGATTTTCGTAGACAATGAATGTCTAAATAAGAAAAAAGACATTAAAGATCTTAGTATTATTTACTCACAACTTTTAATGACTTTAAAACAATCAGATACTAATTCACAATTTGAGTAAAAATAATCCAAAAAATATGCACCCTTTTTTGTTTTTTATAAACAATAACTACAGATGGGGAGAATTCTGTGATTGTTTTAACAGTCAACCAATTACACCTTATTAATTAGCCACCCAAAATTAGTTAACTCTAGTTTATAAGGTAATTATAATAAACAACACAAGTTCAAATTTAGCGCCAGAAAGAGATAGTAGTACTTGCTAAATATGCTTACAAACAAACAAACAAACAAAAGTATGCTTTATTGCCGCAGAAAAATTTTACAATTTTATGGCAATTTTAGGTTGTTATTTATATTTAAACCCAGGAATTTAACCGACTCTACGTATTCAATATTGCTGTTATGTACCTGAAGTGGTTGTAAAGTTCCCTTATAAGATAACGCCACCGTTTTATCGACGTTAAAACAAAGCATATTGGAATCGGACCAAGCCTTAATTATAACCAAGTCTTTGGAGATACTAGAGTGTAAAGACGTTGTATCAAAATCACTCCATGTTATGCTTGTGTCATCAGCAAAAAGGGAGATTCTTCCATTAATTTTAAGGTTCGTGATATCATTAATGTATAACAAAAAAAGAATAGGTCCCAAGACTGAACCTTGAGGGACTCCACTTGTAATCAACTTACAATCAGAATCGGAACCATTAGCCCTTACAAGTTGTTGCCTTTTCCCAAGATAAGATTTGAACCAATTTAAAGAAGTACCACGAATTCCATAAAAATTTAGTTTGTTTATCAGAATTTCATGACTAACACAATCAAAGGCTTTCGCATAGTCACAAAAAACTGAGGCAGTTGGGTGGTTGTTATTGAGAGATAAGTAGACGCCTCTAAGCAACGTGAACATGGCGTCACTGGTGCACTTGTTGGGTAGAAATCCGAACTGCTCCGGGGATATTATCTGATGTTTCAGGAGAAATGGCATAAGACGATTCTTCAGTAGCCTTTCGATGATTTTTGATAGCACTGGTAGTAGTGCAATTGGGTGATAATTGCAAGAGTTAGTTTTTTCGCCGCCTCTATGAAGTGGAATAATTATAGCTGTTTTAAGGCAATCAGGGAATACACCTTTTATAAAGGACTCATTTATTAATGTTGTAAGGGCCTCTATGACTGGGAGTGGCAAGTTCAGGAATATTCTAATTGATAGGCCATCAGTGTTACACGAAGATTTACTTTTGATATTATTTATTACCTTCAATAGTTCAGTGTTGCTAACGGGACTTAAGAAAAAGCTATCAGCTAAATTTTTTGAAGGAGGGAGAAACGAAAGAGGGTCCAAACTTGGCGAGATACTAGAGGTAACATTTTTGCTTACATTAATAAAATAATCATTTAGATCATTAGCCCCTGGCAAGATCGGAGTCACAGGGTTTGATTTGTTTCTGAGGTTATTGATGATGGACCAGGTTTCTTTTGAAACGTTATTAGAGTTTGTTAGACGTTTTCGGTAGTGTAATTTTTTTGCTGACTTAATAAGAGTAGTGTAGATCCTCCTATAATTAGAGATATAGTCGAGAATAAGAAAGGAGTCGGTGAATTTTTTTATATATGAGAGCGAGCGCATATTTTTAGCAGAAGTTCGTATTCCTTTCGTGGTCCACGGTTTATGCCTCTTAGGTTTGATATTCTTAAGCGGGAAGGCCTTGTTAAAAGCACTTAAAGTTTTATTTAAAAAAGTTCTGAAGTTTGTGTTGACATTATCAGATTCAAAATTCCAATTGGTGTTAAAGCAAATATTATGAAATACTGAGAAATTTGCGGCCGAGAAAATTCTGCCCCGATGGCGAGATCTTGGTAAGGGCCTAACAGGTAAACTAAACCTGGAAATTACCGCCTCGTGATCGGAAAGACCTGAGTTATAGACCTGTGATTGCACCTCTGATGGAGAAAAATCAGACGCCATGTAATCGATGATAGAAGAAGAGTTTTTTGAAATTCTAGTTGGCGAGGATACATGCATTGAAAGACCGAAAGAGTCGAATATAGAAATTAGATATTTCTGGATGGCACAACCAGTAGCATAGTCAATATTAAAGTCCCCGCATAGAATTTTTTTACCTTTAATCGGTAGACTGTCTAGCAAACTTACTCTGTCCGATCTTTGTATCGATTTTTGTTTATTCACCTTGTTTATAAAAAACCACAGAAAGAAATTCCACTGATAATACACTTGGTCGTCTTCATTAGATGCGATCAATTTAAAACGTAAACGTGTAGAATAATTATATTTTTATCTAAATTTACCAATATGTAGTCCTATATAACACAAAAATGAAAAAATTGGAATGTTTCACATAGAAGCTAGATGTAGTAAAAAACTCACCTTGCACGTAAGTCCTAGAGTATTAATTAAATTTAAATTAATTTTCATAAACTAATTTGAACATAAATTTAGAATCCTAATATTTTAACAAGCATAATTTACTACAAATAAAACACAGAATTAGTAATTAAATTAAGTAGTTAAGTAAAATGTAGGCACAGAAAATAGAAAATGAAAGTAATAATTCAAAAAAAAAACATTTTTCAGTCAACCAGAAATCTTAAAATCTTTCATCTCTCTTCTTTGATATCTTTATATAGATATTTTATATAATTTTCAATATTAAAAAAACGTTAAAGCTTGATTTAGAGAGCTGGTGCAATATTGTAAAGTTCTGTTTTGTATTGTAGCCTTGAAAAAGGAAACGACTTTTACTTTAGCCCCAGACCGCTACGCCAAGAAAAAATTGAAACTCTTGTATTCAACCAGTTCGGTCGTGACTACCCTCCCACTCACTATATATATATATATATATATATATATATATATATATATATATATATATATACAGTGTGTATCAGCCAAATGGAATAAATTCGATAATAAATAAATGGGGGCGTGTTCGGAAAAACGCTTGGACCCGTCGATTGGTATTTTTAGTTGCTCATTTTCTCCAATAAAAACTTTTTATACAGGGTGTGTCCTGTAACAGTGGTCAATGCCAACTTTCTTATTTCAAATGCAACACCCCGGATATTATTTAATTTTTGGATTCTTTAGGAGATTCTAAACATATTTTATGTTCAATGTCCTATACCTATCTTCAACTATTTCGGCAATATTAAGTGTTTTCAAATTTATTGCAAAAATTAAGATTAAAAAAATAAAATTATTTATTTCTTCATAATGTATAAACAAAAGTAAAAAGTTAATTTAGGAACTGTTGAATATGCTCGCCGCGAACGTCTTGGCAAATTCCTAATCTTAAATAGAAATTTCTTCTAACGTTATTTAGCATCTCAGGCGTGACCGATCTAATCGCAAGCGTTATTCGTCTTCTTAAGTCAGCTAAGTCGAGGGGTTTAGTTTTGTATACAACGTTTTTAATATGTCCCCATAAGAAAAAGTCTAATGGCGTCAGATCAGGGGATCGCGCTGGCCATTCTATCGATCCTCGTCTCCCTATCCACCGATTTGGAAATATTCCATTGAGGTACTGCCGGACATTAATTTGGTAATGGGGCGGTGCTCCATCTTGCTGAAACCATATCATATTCGCTGGAACTTGTGGGTTTGCTGGATCTGGATACAAATTTGTCAAAGTTGGCACGACATTATTTTGGAGCAGTGCTAAATAATTATCGCCATTCAAATTGCCGTTAATGAAAAAGGGGCCTATGATATGATCCCTAACAATTCCTGCCCAAACATTAACCTTTTCACGATATTGAGTATGTTCTTCGCTGATCCAGTGAGGATTTTCCCTAGACCAATAGCGTCAATTTTGACGATTTACATGACCGTGAAGTGTAAAGGTGCACTCATCCGAAAACAAAACATGTTCTAATTGAATAACATTGTTATCTAACATAGCCATCATTTGTTCACAAAAATAAGTTTTCCTATCATAATCGTCTTCCATGAGCTCCTGAGTTGGTATCACTTTATAGGGATGCATTTTATTTTCTTTTAATGTTCGAATAATCGACGAATGGCTAATATCGAACATTGCGGCGGCTTGTCGACTAGAAATATGTGGGTTTTCCTCAAACTCAAGCATAATATCCAATTTAGTATCATTATTTATTGAATTGGCAGCTGCTTTTTTTATCTGCCTCACATGTCCAAGCTCGCGAAACTGCTTTTCTATATTACTAATTGTCCCTTGGGATATATGCGGCAAATTTGGAAATTTTTCATGAAATAAGCGAGCAACTTCCACTTGTGTTCGTGAGTTATCTCCATAACCAATCATTTGTAGAATTGTTATTTTATGCATTTCTGTTAAATGAACCATTTTTCTGATATTAGGTATTATGCAGTTAACACAATTCAAAACACACTGACACTGACACTGACAACTACTGTCTTGCAAAGAGAAAGGCCAGGCATTTTACACAAAAGTAAACAAAACTTAAAAGTAAACAAAACTGGCTCTTTTTGTTCCATATCAATAAAAAGGAACGCTAAAATGGTTTTTGCTTACATTCTTAATATGAAGACCTAAATGGTAAATAAGTATTGAGTGTGTTGTAGCGAATTTTTGTAATCAAATAAATAGTTCAGTAACCAGAGCCACTTTCATGAATAATAATAAATTCGAAATAAATAAAATAAAAATAAATTTGAAAACACTTAATATTGCCGAAATAGTTGAAGATAGGTATAGGACATTGAACATAAAATATGTTTAGAATCTCCTAAAGAATCCAAAAATTAAATAATATCCGGGGCGTTGCACTTGAAATAAGAAAGTTGGCATTGACCACTGTTACAGGACACACCCTGTATAAAAAGTTTTTATTGGAGAAAATGAGCAACTAAAAATACCAATCGACGGGTCCAAGCGTTTTTCCGAACACGCCCCCATTTATTTATTATCGAATTTATTCCATTTGGCTGATACACACTATATATATATATATATATATATATATATATATATATATATATATATATATATATATATATATATATATATATATATATATATATATATATAGTTTTGTGCCGCAAATTCGAAAATTCGACCCACTGCGCTCGCTCTCTCTCTCTCTCTTTCTCGTCGGCAGGTTTGCGAAAAATTGGCTTGGGTCAAGAAACTGTGACGATTGTTTGCAAGATACCATTGCGAAATTTGCGTTTGGGTTAACAAAACCGGACAGTAGGTATGCGGTTTTTCTGTATCAACAGGCGAAGATTTATTATTACCCACATGAAATACCAGTGAAATCAGACATTGGATTTAATTAGATTCGGTTGTTGTTAGCACAAATATATTCAGGGATATCTTCCATGTTTCTCCCCTTTTTGTATTTAAAAATTTCTATCAGCAGCTTTGCGTTTAATATAGTCAGTGGTGTGTCAAAAGGAAACGCGGCGCGGGGGGGGGGGGTCAAATTAAACAGGGTACTCAAATAAAATATGTTTTCCATAGTTAAAAAAAATCACGGACTATCATTGGAAATGATAACAATAAGATAACGTAATCTATAAACCCCATGAAACATTTGGAAGTGAGAGTACTTAATGCGTATTTAGATGTAATAGTAAGTCAGCTAGATAAAAGATTTACTGCGGTTAAAACAGTTTATTAAAAATTTTCAAGTCTAAAACCTAAGATATTGGTTAGATTAGATCAGGGGTGCTCAAACGGTCGATCGCGAGTGCTTTTTGAGTAGATCTCGAGAAGAAAAAATTTTTTAATAAGTAGGTACTTAACTAAACTACAAAAATGTATTACGTAATAAAATAACACTCTGCTAGCGGCAAAAGGCAGCTTTATCAAAGGAACGCGCGGTACTTGTCAAAGAAAAGCCGCGTTTTTTATTCTTGCCTCTTTTCTAGAAATTTTGGGCGGCGCGTTTGATGGGAACATTCGAGACTTTCGTTCACCCCGATATAAATGTTGCGCCTGCAGGAATTGGAGTCATTCTGAATTGCAACTTGAAGACAATACTACGTCGATACAAAGTTTATTATTAAATAGTATAAAATGAGTGCAGCGAAGAAATCTAAAACGTATCATTTTAATAACGATTGGAAGGAAAAATTTTTGTTTTGTATGGTGAAGGATAAGTGCATTTGTCTTATTTGTAGTGCGTCAGTTGCAATACCTAAGCGTGGTAACTTAGAGAGGCATCATAAAAACTATGAAAAGCATTTTCCGCCACAGAGTGAATTAAGAAAACGAAAAGTACGTGATTTGATATCTTGTTTGAAAAAACAACAAACCATGTTCACAAGACCAGCCAAACAATTAAAAGCTGCTACGATCGCGTCATTTAAAATATCTCATATATTGGCGAAACACAAGAACCCATTCGAAGATGGATAGGGTGTGAAAGAAGCATTTATTGAAGCGGATGAGACTTTATTTGAATATTTTAAAAATAAAACAGAAATCATGTCTGCTATTAGAGAACTCCAGCTATCTCGTCTGACTGTCACAAGGCGTATTGAAGTCATGAGTCAGGACATGGCAGATAAACTAAAAAATGATATCATGGAATGTACATACTTTTCTTTACAGTTCGACGAATCCACCGATATGATAGACACTGCCCAGCTGTGTATTTTTATTCGGATGGTATTCAATGACATGTTGGCTAAGGAAGAATTTTTGACAATCGTTCCTTTGAAGGGGAAGACCCGTGGCGAAGATATATATGAAGTTTTCTTCAATTTTGTAAAAAACTACAAGCTACCAATATATAAATTAGTGTGCATTACAACCGATAGAGCACCAGCAATGACTGGAAACAAAAACGGTTTTGTGGCATTATGTCGAGCTAATGAAGATTTCCCTTCATTTTTTTTTCAATCGATTGCATTATACATCAACAAGTTTTCTATTCAAAAGTTTTAAACACGGAGGAAATTATGGACATTGCAACAAAAATTGTGAATTCCATCCGTGCACGTAGCTTGCAACGGCGGCTCTTTAAGTTGCAGTTGGAAGATAGGGAGTCAGCTGAACACACTGATTTAGTTCTTCACACGGACGTCGGGTGGTTCAGTCGCGGAAAATTCCTAGAAAGGTTTTAAGAATTATTGCCCGAAATAACAGCTTTTCTAGATCAAAGAGGTGATGACACTCAGATGTTGAAAAACGAAAAATGGCTGACTGATTTGGCATTTTTGACTGACATCACGATGCACTTAAACACCATTAACTTGGAACTTCGATGTAAAGGAAAAACTGTTATTGAGATGATTAGCGCAGTAAACGCATTCAAAAGTAAATTGCAACTTATGATAGATCAACTGAAAAGAAAGGATCTGAAACATTTTCCGTCTTTGAAAGCAAGGATTCCTCCGTTGAATTATGATACGTATGAGGCTGAATCATCAAATATTTTGGGACAATTCGAAATGCGTTTTTGTGATTGTAGCAAAATGGCAAATGTAGCATCATTTATGAGTTATCCTTTTTCATGTAAAAACATTGAGGAATTAGCTACTGAAATAGCAAGTCAGTTTAATATGAACTCATGTTCTGTTGAAAATGAGTTGGTGCAGATTATATCAGATATACATCTCAAAGCTACAGCATCTGATACAAATTTCTGGTGTTTTATATCTGAAGATAAATATCCGAATCTAAGGCAAATCGCCCTTCAACTGACAGCAATGTTTGGGTCAACTTACTTGTGCGAGTCTGCATTTTCTGAAATGAAGATAATTAAGTCAAAATATCGCAATCGACTAACTGACGATCATATGTCATCATGCTTGCGATTAGCACTCAGTGGTTACGAACCATCTTATGAAAAGTATGTTGAGGACATGCAGTGCCACGCTTCAACATCCAAAGTCGTGTATGTACGACAACCATTCATCACACATACTTGCAGCCTCTCAGAGTCGATCGTAAATAGTCTAAAAATATTGAGGTAGATCGCCAGCAGTTCAAGTTTGAGCACCCCTGGATTAGATGATCAGAAGTTTTGGAATAGCTCAGTTATTAGTGGAGAAATATTCAAATGGTTTAACTTCTCAACTAGCATCTGAGCTAATGCAGATAAAATTATTATTCTATAACAACATTAAAAACCTTAATACAACTTGTGAAACGCAAACTATATTTTCGAAAAAATGAATTATTGTTAAGTAGTATAACAAAACTGTGTTCTGCATTCCAATTATTTATTGACTTCCTGTAATCTCAGCTCAATCGGAAAGATGATTTTCAAAGTTCAAATTAATTAAAAATGTCCTTAGGTCGATCATAACTTAAAATCATCTTGGTTCTCTACCTCTTATCTGAATATAGAATGAAATGGCTAGAGAAATAAATATTGAAGGACTAGTTGATTTTACTAGACTACACTAAAGCGTTTGATATGTTAAATCGTGACATTCTTCTAGCTGTTTTAGAGCATGTAGGTTTCGGAGTCGGTTCTTATAATCTGATTAAATCATTTTTAAAAAACCGCTCACAGTATGTGATGCTGGATAATATACAATCTGAGACATTGAATGTTACCCGAGGGGTGCCTCAGGGAAGTATATTGGGTTCCCTCCTATATTCTATTTATACTGCCAATTTTTTTAAGAGCCTGCAGAGTTGTGATTACCATATGCACGCAGATGACACACAGTTGCATTTATCATTTGATCCTAAAGATGCCGGACTAGCCAACGTCTTGATTAACAATGACTTAGACCGTCTTTTACAAGAATCACAGAATAATCTCTTAAAAATCGATCCTTTTTTCCGTTTTATTGGACAGTAAGCTTAAATTCACAGAACATGTCAACCAAAAATTTCGATTGGGGTATTCGACATTAAAAATGCTTTATGCGCCACGGTACTATTTAAATCGACCGACAAAGAAAATGCTGTGCGAATCCCTTTGTCTCTCGCATTTTAATTTTTGTCATAATGTCTACGGTCTCTCAATCGATTCTTATGATTCTAGCCGCATTCAAAGGCTTCATTTTTTTTTTTTGTGTCGATGGGGAATGCTTTTACGCACGAATTCTCTTCCAGTAGAAGGGAAGACAGTGTGGGACTCGTTGCTCTGACAGGTTTCCACCTGTCGGAGTCAATAATACCCACTAAACCCCAACGGGCCCCCATCAGATGGACCATCATTGGGCTAGCCAAGGATCCTTCGATGGGGTTGATGCCGTCCTTTCGGGAGAAACTCCTATGAAGGACATGGTCCTCGCTGTCATAGGGGGGGGGAGGTCCTCACTTGGCAGGATAAAAAATGGAAAATAAAAAATATTATTAGTAGGGAAGTGTCGTCTTACCAGGGGGGGGATGTTTCTCTGTTGTCCTCCTTCCTTCTGTCCGGATTGCCGCTGCCTGCGTCCTACTGTCCCGTGGTCCAGTCTGCCGTTGTCAGTGTCCCTCCGTCAGTGTGCCTGGTGGTCGAGTTTTTGGTCCTCTTCTGTGCCCTCAGCGACACTGCTGTTCCGTGATCCGGCAGTGTTGAGGCTGAGGTGGGGTGTTCTTTTACCTCAGGTTCAACTGCATCTCACGCCGGAGCCAGTTGAGGTACCTGGGATCCTCTTCTTTTACCTCAGGTTCAGCTGCAACTCACGCCGGAGTCAGCTGAGGTACCTGGGAATCCTCTTCTTGGAATTTGATGGCCTCTTGTTGATACTCTTGGGGTTTCGGTGAGCAAGATCTAGTTTCTGAGGAGCACGGAGACTCGGAAATTTCGATTTGCACACTTCCATCCTAGAGTATATTAGTGCAGGAGCCCGTGTCTGGGTCTCCTGTACCTTGTCCAGTTGTTGTGTCTCGGAGCTAGCGGATTGTAGTCTACCAGGTCTCGTAGGCTTTCGTTGGGGTGATTTTCTGCTGCCCTGAAGGCTCGGGTAGCCTTTTGCCGCATGAAGTCTTCGATAGGTGTCCATTGACAATCACGCTGCAGATCCTCATTCCTCATAAACCATGGGGCGTCAGCTGCCATCCTAATGAGTTTGTTTTCTGTCCTCTTTAGCTTCATAAGGTGGGATTTAGAAGCATATCCGAAGGATGTGGAGCCATATGTGAGTTGGCTCCTGGCTACTGTTTGGATCAGTAGTAGCTTGGTCCTCAGTCCCATTTCACTTTTCCGACAGAGCAGTGGATAAAGTTTACCCATCGCTAGTCTGGTTTTTGTCCTCGCTGCGTTGATATGGTTATTCTATGTCAAGCTTCTATCCATGGTCATCCCTAGGTACTTGGCCTCGTGTAACCAAGGGATCTCGACATCTCCAACTTGGATTCTAGCTCTTGGAGCCAGTCTCCTACGTTGGAATAGGATTGCTTGGGACTTCTGGGGGTTGATCTTAACCTTCCATTTGACACACCAGTCATGAAGGTTATCAATGTCCTCTTGCAGTCGTCTGCCCATTATCCGGGTGCTTCTGCTTTGGTGAAGGATGGCCGTGTCATCAGCGTAAAGTGCCATTAAGCCCTCATCTCCGATTGGGACATCGTGAGAGAAGATGGAGTATAAGACGGGTCTCAGCACAGACCCTTGTGGTACTCCAGCTACTAGTCCTCTTGGAGCTGAATGAGAGTCATTCACCTTGACTGTGAATGATCTGTTATTTAGGTAGCTCCTGATAAGCTTTATGTTTCTTCTCTCGTATCCAGCCACCGACATTTTGTGGATCAGGCCTTGGTGCCACATTCTGTCGAAAGCTCTTTCGATGTCCAGGAAAACTATTCCTGTGGCCTCTCTATTGTTGAATCCTTTGGTGATATACTCTGTGGTTCTGAGTACCTGCTGCTCAGATGAGTGCCCTGCCCTGAAGCCGAATTGTTCATCTGGGATGGCATCTAGTTCTTGGGACTCATCTTTTAGTCTTCTGGCTATAGCTCTTTCAGCTACTTTGCTTAAAGCAGGGAGTAGGCTGATGGGTCTGTAGTTGTGTGGTACTGTCCTGTCTTTTCCTGGTTTTTCAATGACGATGACTTCTGCCTTTTTCCATGTGCTGGGGAAGTGGCATGTTCTTATGATGGAGTTTATGATGTTGGCCATCGCACTGTATCCTTTCCTGGGGAAGTTTTTCAGCATCTTGTTGGTGATGCCGTCGGCTCCAGGGGCTTTCTTGACCTTCAGTTTCCTGATAATGTCTCGAACTTCCCCGGGTGAGACAGGATGTGGATTTTGTTGAGGTAAAATCCAAGCATCCAGGTCTCTAACTGAGTCGTGGACCTCTTCGGTGAGCTCTTCGTCTTCCTCTGGGTGTTGGTTTAGCTGACCTTGTTGGACTATGGCATCCGCTAAAGCTTCAGCTTTGTCCTCGTCGGTGTAGATTGAGCCATTTACACCTTGGAGTGGAGGGATAGGACGTTTGTCCATTCGAAGAGCACGTTGCATCTGCCAGGCTGTTTGGTGATGCGTGTCTAGGGATCTCAGCTTTTCCTGCCACTTGTTGTTTCGGTGTTCTTGTAACCGGTTTCTCAAGTTTTGAGAGTGTCGGTTTAGAACAGTCCTGTCCTCTTCCTCGTGGGATCTGGCGTAGATCCTGCGGAGGCGTCTGTTGGTCCTGATCTCCTCTCTGAGATTTTCAGGAAGCTCCTCGGTTTGTCGATGCCTGCTTATGTCTTCCACTACTGTGTTTTCATGGAAGGCATTCAGGATGGCTGTCTCTAGACTTCTTACGGCCTCATCTAGTCCCTGAGGAGCGCGGATCTCAGGGATTTCGATTGTAGCTTTCAGTTGTCTTTGATAGGCCTTCCAGTCGGTCGTCTTCTTGGTGTGGCGGTTTACTCTGTTGAGGTTTACTTCTACTTGCAGGAGTACCGGGTTGTGGTCGGATGTACCCTCATTCAGAGTGTTTATGTCCAGCTCTTCCCTGATGTTTTTCAGGAGTGCTATATCCAACACGGTTGGCCTCCCGTTTCCGCGGGGGAGGTGTGTTGGTTGTTCTGGTCCTATTATGGCGAGTCTATGGTCCTCGCATAGTCTGGATAGTTTGCGACCATTTGAGTTGGTATGGGTGCAATGCCATTCTTCGGATCTGCAGTTGAAGTCTCCAATGATAATTTTGGCTCTTCGTCCTCTGGCTAGATGCTCGATGTCCTCATTTAACAGCTCTTGTGTTGGGGCGCGATACGCAGAGGTAATTTTGATCGGTACTCTACGCGTGTAGACCTCTATGGAGATGGCGTCTAGTTCCACGTCTTCAACCCCCAGGAAGGAGTGTGGAACGCCTTTTCTGACCAGGATCGCGACTCCTCTCTTGGCTCGGTGACCAGGAGGTTCGTATCTGTAGATGTGATATCCTGGGAAAGTCATTCTTATTTCAGCTGTTAGTTTAGTCTCCTGTAATGCTAGAACATCGGGACGATGTTCTTCCAGGAGTTCTAGGACGTCAGTTTTCATGGCCCTTAGACCGCAGGTGTTCCAGGAAATGAGTTTTAGGGTTTCGTTTTGTTATTCTGGCATTGTTTATTTTAGTCTACGGAGCTGTTCCTCCACAGCCTTTGTTATTGTGGGAATTATGGTTTCCACAATAGAGGGCATCATTCCGGTGACGGCTTGCAGGATTGCAGCCTGGAGATCAAGAGGAGGGGAGCTCTCCTTCTTTTCCTTTGGGGGAGTAGTGGTAGTTTTGGCCACTTCCGTATAGGTGGCTTTAGTTGCAGGTTTCGTGGCTGCAGGCTTCACTGTGTTTTTGAAGTTGGCCCATGGGGCTATAGGTGCCTTTTTAGGGGCGGGATATTTCGGGCAGCCCTTGTAACTGGCCGGATGTCCTTTTTGATTGCAGTTGGCACAAACTGCATATTTGGAGCCATCTTCCTCCTTTTCCGGGAGTCGGCATGCGTCCGATCTGTGTAGTCCTGCACATTTAACGCACTTGTCTGGGTAGGTACATAGCGATTGTGTATGTCCGAAACGCTGGCACTTGAAACACTGTTTTACAGTGCCGTCTTTTCTTTTATTTTCCACTTTGACCACCCGGTCAAAGAGGGTGCTTATTTTCATTATTTGGTTGTTTGTGGTTTTAACCAGGAATAATGGCATGGGTTTCTTTGTAACCCTTGAGGTCATTCTGACTACGCTAGCATCAGTAATGCCGAGTTCGTGTAGTTCTTGAACTATGTCTTCTACCGGGGTGTTCGTGTGTAAGCCGCGGATTACCGCGTGTGTCCTTTTTTCCTCCGGGAGCTGATAGGTGTGGTATGGGCGATTGGCCTCTTTAAGGTGTAGGGTCAGGGCCCTATGGTCGTTGGCTGTTTTTGGAAAAATTTGGAGCCTCGAGCCGGAGGCCTTTACTTTATTGAAGCCTATGTTTGCTCCTTTGATGTTGCGACGGACTTCTGTCCAGGTCCCGTCGTCCTCAATAACTACGGGGGGAATTTTCGGGGTAGTTTCTTGGGACACTACACTTTTGGCGGCTTCGGTTGTTTCCATAGGTACACTGTTTTCACTGCTTATATTTGTGTGGTTTTCATTTTTGGGGATTTCACTGTCCTCACCACTGGGGGGGGATTTAACCCTTTTTCTTTTAATTTTGGTTTCGGCAGATGTATTTGATTGTTCGCTCTGCGGGGGATGCCGAGTAGTCTTCCCTTCTTGTTGTGTAACAAGAAGATTTTCTAATCTATCGAGCCTGTCTGTAAGGCTGCGATTTTCCTCTCTTAGGGTCTTTAAGTTTTCACTCAGGCGGAAGTTTTCCTCCTTCTGTCTTAGGATTTTCTCGGGTTTTGCTTCCGAGGAAACTTTGCTCACTTTTGATGATTTGCTTGGCTTCATTCTATTTTGCACTCACTGCACTAGTCCTCACAAGATATTTCCAATAAGGAAAATTATCCACTTTAACACTTTAACTGTACGGAGCCGGGTGAACCGAATCGATCCGTACTGTTTCGATGCAAAAAGTGAACTGAAAGGCTTCAGGATGCCTGCCTTAGATTTATATACGGTATTCGCCGTAGACAGGGTGTGTCGCACAAACTGAAAGATGCCGGTTGGCTAAATATGCACTCTCGTCGTTTATTTTATGAGATTTGTTTTTGTTTTAAAGTCTTAAAATTTAATAGACCGGCTTATCTTGCAGAAAGGATACAATTTCGCTCTAATGTTCATAATAGGGACCTCCGTGTACGCAGTCTACTAACCATTCCAAAACATAAAGAACTTTTCAAAAAATCGTTTTCATATAGAATCGCTAATATCATAAATAGGTTTCAGATATTTGATTTTTCTCCAACGTGTTTTTCCTTTAGAAAAAAACTCAAAAAAAAGTTTTTATTATGTTGATCTGCATGCGCGCAATTCATTTTCCTAAATCTTTTGATCTCACATCCCTATCGCACCTCTTACCACCTGCATTTTTTATTTTCTTGTTGCATTACTTTTTCTATTGTATTATTAATATATTTCTGGAATTGGTCACCCTAACTGACCAATAAGATAATTTTTATTTTAAAAAATCAAAGTCTTGGTATCTTTAAATATCTTTAGTTTTTTGCTTGTGCTGTTTATAAAGTCATGTTTTTTTAAGGAATTGTTCAACTTCCAAAAGTAGATTACATTTTTACTATAAAATTATTACATTGTTGTATTATGTGTGTGTATATTTTTTTTATATATATTTTTTGTTATTATTCTTTTTTTTGGGTCACCACAGCACCTAGATTCTATTATCTGGGAAGCTGCATAAACGACCTTTTGATCATTATAGTATAAGCTATTTGTTTTCCATGCATTAGTGTACTGAGAGTTGTACTATAAGATTAATAAACGTCTTTATTATATTATTATTATTATTATTATTCATCTAGTCGATACAAAAATAAAAAAGTCTAGTCTACCGCCAAAGAAAACGATTTTTGTACTCTTTGTTTTTTACTATTTTTTAGTTTTGCGTGAACCAGAGTACAGTTATTATTTTTTAATATTTAGTAGTTAATTTTTGTTTTGTTTATTAGTACCTATACTGATTAATTTCAAAATTTATTTCCTTCATTCCTTTTTTTTAGTTTTTATTTTTTTTACTAGAGTTTTTTTTAGTTTTAGGTTATGGTTTTTGTTAATAAATTTATGACATAGTTTGTTTACTTATTTTTTTTTGGGAAATTATGCAGGGGCCCCCCAAGAGAACTCTTGCGGGGAGGCCCCCTAAAAACTCGAGTATAGTAGCTGTAAATGGGAAAGCATAACAAAGGGAAATCAGTGTTTAGTCTTAAACGTTTATTTTAATGTAGTTATTTAATAAACTTAACAAATTGTAAATTAGTATGACAATAGTAATTATATTACCTATAATTAACAGTACCGTAAACTATTCGTTTCAGTTACTATAAAATTTCGAATTGAATAAGATGTTTTATATGTTGACATGAATTTTCGCCCTTTGTTTTTTGAGGTACAAAAATATTGTAAATAATGATCTGACAAAAACAAAAAAAGTCTAACAACAAACATAGAAAAAGACTCCAAGTCTCGGTCTCATTAAATTATAATTTTACAGTTCACAACAAACATGACACGTGTTTCGCCCTTTCGAGCATCATCAGACCTACAAACAACAGAGAGAACCTTAGTAAATAATCACACTCACAACACACTAAAGCACAACAAAACAAACAACTACTTATACATATTTGATGGACATTAAAATGAGGTTAAGTCTCACGTGAATAAACAAAATAAAATATTAAAAAAGTATTAAAAAAGATTCATGTCTTTAGACGGGATCGAACCCAGACCACACGAGTGAGACACCGAAGCAACCACCCACAGACCACTGGACTAGTCGAAGAAAAGAACCAAAAACTCTCACTCTATGAATTAGTGAATGAAATGAAGGTTGCCTACAATTATTATTACATTAAATTGTTAAATATTAGGGTTGGTTCAAAATTAAAAACATCGTTAACGCAAGTGAGAATGGGACTTTTTATAGCTTTGGTTATTTCCATTTTTTCTAGAAGGTCAAGCTTTTTCCCCCTCGGACATTCATGTAAAACATCAACAAATGATTGGCAAAAGCCGAAACAGTCTCAGTTACATCCGTACTTCTGAATTTGTTGACAAGGCTTAAATGTTCTCTCACCCTTGTGGAAATTTTTCGACCTGTTTGTCCCACATAGGTCGTGGAACATTCGCTACAATTTAGTGCATAAACCCCAGATCTGGACAATTTATCGGTTGTGTCCTTTGTCCTTACTAAATGTCTCTTGAGAGTATTCACTGTTTTGAATGAAATATTGACATTTTTAATATTTTTAAAAAATTTTGCCAATTGGAAAGAAATACTTCCGAAAAAAGTAATGCACTTGAAAAAATTTGTCTCGCTAAGTTTTGAATTTATGACAGTATAGGACATTTTGTACTTGTTTATAAATTTGTAATATAATTTGGTGATGGACTCCAAAGGAAAACCGTTGTTCATAGCAATCTGCATTATAATATCACGCTCCTTAGTAAACGCTTCCCTTGACAATGGTAAATTACACAACCGATAGAAAAAGGAGTTGAACGCGGCAAATTTATGTATGTAAGGAGAGTTTGAAGCATACTGAATAACATTATCCGTGGACGATGTTTTCCGGTAAACCTCAAACTCTATCCTACTGTGTTTCCGAGATAGTAAAAGGTCAAGAAAGGGTAGCTTTCCTTCATCTTCCATTTCCAATGTAAACTCAATTTTAGGATGCAAGGAGTTAACGAATTGTAAAAACTCTTCCAACTGATTTCTGTTGCCATTCCACACAATGCAAATATCATCCACATATCTTTTATATGCTGTTAGAAAGGAGGCAAAATAACTATTCATTATCCTGTTTTCCAAATTGTTCATGAAAACCTCACTCAGAAATGGCGACAAACAAGAACCCATAGCCAGCCCAGACCTATGCCTATATAACTGTCCATTAAATTTGAAAAAATTTTGGTCTTAAACTAAGGTAAGAAGAGAAGTGAGGCCATCAACGAGTAACTGTGGCAAAGAAGATCTCGCCAATAAATCCCTTACCAACTGAATACAGTCTGCGGGAGGCACACTAGGAAACAAATTCTTAACATCCAATGAAACTAATAATGCATTGTGCGGAATATCAACGTTTTTCAGGTGATTGGCAAAGTCGATGGAATTCCTGGTAGAATACGTGCTATGAAAACCCGTTACGTCCCTTAGAACTCTATTTAGCCAAGCTGAAAGTTTGTAGCATGGGGAATCAATAAATGAAACCACTGGCCTCATGGGCGTGCCATCTTTATGAATCTTTGGCAAGCCAATCACCTGAAAAACGTTGATATTCCGCACAATGCATTATTAGTTTCATTGGATGTTAAGAATTTGTTTCTTAGTGTGCCTCCCGCAGACTGTATTCAGTTGGTAAGGGATTTATTGGCGAGATCTTCTTTGCCACAGTTACTCGTTGATGGCCTCACTTCTCTTCTTACCTTAGTTTTAGACCAAAATTTTTTCAAATTTAATGGACATTTCTGAGTGAGGTTTTCATGAACAATTTGGAAAACAGGATAATGAATAGTTATTTTGCCTCCTTTCTAACAGCATATAAAAGATACGTGGATGATATTTGCATTGTGTGGAATGGCAACAGAAATCAGTTGGAAGAGTTTTTACAATTCGTTAACTCGTTGCATCCAAAATTGAGTTTACATTGGAAATGGAAGATTAGGGAAAACTACCGTTTCTTAACCTTTTACTATCGCGGAAACACAGTAGGATAGAGTCTGAGGTTTACCGGAAAACATCGTCCACGGATAATGTTATTCAGTATGCTTCAAACTCTCCTTACACACATAAATTTGCCGCGTTCAACTCCTTTTTCTATCGGTTGTGTAATTTACCATTGTCAAGGGAAGCGTTTACTAAGGA
The DNA here is from genome assembly GCA_030620095.1 of Kuschelorhynchus macadamiae. Classification (NCBI taxonomy): domain Eukaryota; kingdom Metazoa; phylum Arthropoda; class Insecta; order Coleoptera; family Curculionidae; genus Kuschelorhynchus; species Kuschelorhynchus macadamiae. The sequence continues at coordinate 28,619 of JAUTXW010004546.1, read as the reverse complement.
GCGTGATATTATAATGCAGATTGCTATGAATAACGGTTTTCCTTTGGAGTCCATCACCAAATTATATTACAAATTTATAAACAAGTACAAAATGTCCTATACTGTCATAAATTCAAAACTTAGCGATGAGACAAATTTTTTCAAGTGCATTACTTTTTTCGGAAGTATTTCTCTCCAATTGGCAAAATTTTTTAAAAATATTAAAAATGTCAATATTTCATTCAAAACAGTGAATACTCTCAAGAGACATTTAGTAAGGACAAAGGACACAACCGATAAATTGTCCAGATCTGGGGTTTATGCACTAAATTGTAGCGAATGTTCCACGACCTATGTGGGACAAACAGGTCGAAAAATTTCCACAAGGGTGAGAGAACATTTAAGCCTTGTCAACAAATTCAGAAGTACGGATGTAACTGAGACTGTTTCGGCTTTTGCCAATCATTTGTTGGAGTCAGGTCATGAATTTTCCATTTCTGACGTTGATGTTTTACATGAATGTCCGAAGGGGAAAAAGCTTGACCTTCTAGAAAAAATGGAAATAACCAAAGCTATAAAAAGTCCCATTCTCACTTGCGTTAACGATGTTTTTAATTTTGAACCAACCCTAATATTTAACAATTTAATGTAATAATAATTGTAGGCAACCTTCATTTCATTCACTAATTCATAGAGTGAGAGTTTTTGGTTCTTTTCTTCGACTTGTCCAGTGGTCTGTGGGTGGTTGCTTCGGTGTCTCACTCGGGTGGTCTGGGTTCGATCCCGTCTAAAGACATGAATCTTTTTTAATACTTTTTTAATATTTTATTTTGTTTATTCACGTGAGACTTAACCTCATTTTAATGTCCATCAAATATGTATAAGTAGTTGTTTGTTTTGTTGTGCTTTAGTGTGTTTTATTCTAATTGTAAGTTATTGTTTTAGGATTTGTGAGTGTGATTATTTACTAAGGTTCTCTCTGTTGTTTGTAGGCCTGATGATGCTCGAAAGGGCGAAACACGTTGTCATGTTTGTTGTGAATTGTAAAATTATAATTTAATGAGACCGAGACTTGGAGTCTTTTTCTATGTTTGTTATTAAAACTAGGTCTCTTTGAGCAATATGGACAATTTCTTCGATTTTTAAAAAAAGTCTAGTAAAGCTGCGAAAATTACACAGGTTGTGATTTTATTTTCCTCGTAAGAAGGAAGTATTGTAATCGTGAAAAAATCACTGAGATTGTTTCAAATTTTCACGTTCTAGATGCCGAAAGACATGTTTTCTCAAGTCGTCGGTTTGTTTCTTTGCCTGTTCACGGCATAGCTCAAAAACTACTTATCCGATTGATTTCAAATTTTGGTCAAAAATTAAGGTCATATGAAGTATGGTGGGTTTGTGAAATATTAAAAAAATTATTACTAAAAACTTCTTATTTAATATTATTATTCTCTTAAAATTTTGCACAAAAATTAAGTGTTATTATTTTTATATGAAATATGTTTTATTCCGTTTTTAATAAAAATAATGATTATAAAACTTTTTATTTAAAAATAAAACATCAATTATAATATTTCTTTTTTGTTTAAAAATAAGTTTTTTTAATTATGTATTTGATTTTTAATTGAGTATAATTGTTTTTCTTTTCATTTAATATTAAAAACAAATATTTAAATTATTTTATTAAGATTTCGATTTCTTTAAATTAAGAAATTGAATATAATTTTTTTATTTAATAAATACTTTTAGTGGCATATTCTAGCAGTTTCTACCTATGCAACGTTTCATTCTTGGGCATAATTTAATATAAATTCAATAAGTTGTTTTTACATTGACACACACCGTCATTTTGTTAGGACATGTTGAATTCATACCAGTTTATTCCTTGGTTTATCCCTATTTCACATTTAATTTTGCTGCAAAATTTAAACCCAGTTGAATATACCTTTTTTGACGTCAATTTTTTAAAAAATTTATTTGGAAGTCATTGTGTCTCGCCATCTTGAATTCGTACGACAACATTACCAGTCTATCGCTATATCACATTTAATGTTTGCACAAAATTTGAAATCAATGTAATAAGTAGTTTTTTCAGGCTGATTTTTTTCATTATTTTATTCGGCCGCCATTTTGTTTTGCTATCTTATATTCAGACCAAAATGTTACCATTTCATTCCTATGTAACAGTTGATTTTTGTGCAAAATTTGAGGTAAACTGAATTAGTTACGAGGAAAGTATTGCAATCGTAAACAAATCACCCTTCCTAGGTGCTGAAAAACGTGTTTTCTCAATTTCGTCGGTCTGTTTGTCTGTGTATTCGCGGCAAAGCTAAAAAACTACTTACCCGATTGACTTCAAATTTTGGTCAAAAATTAAGGCTCATATGGGGATAAACTGGTAGTATTTTGGTAAAAATTCAATGTGACGAAACAAAATGGTGGCATAGTGAAATGTTAAAAAAAGTATCCAACTTTTCTCAACTTTTGCACAAAGTATTTTATAGGAATGGTAAAATGTTGAATAGATCGGAGATAGCGGGACAAAATGGCGATTAATAAAATATTCTAGATATCAGCTCGAAAAAACTACTTAATAGATTGATTTCAAATTGTTTGCCATAACTAATTGTGGTATAGAGGTGAAATAGTAATAATACTAATAGTACTAATTCAAGATGGCGGAAAAAATGAAATGTTTGTAAACGTGAAAAAACCATTGTCTCAGGTTTTACATTCTGTTACGTGTTATTAAATGACTATACACTGAGAACTAAATTGGGTCATACACTATTCCTAATAAAAGGCAAGATTTAAAATCGAATGAATAAGTAGTATTTTACATTGATTATTTCCAATTTATTAGGCGTCATTTTGTTCCGCTATGTTGAATTTGGATAGGAAGGTTTTTTTAAATTAAATTAAATTAAATTTTACCAGTTTTCAAGTTTATTGAATCAGAAGGTTTTTTACGATGATTTTTTAAAACATTTTATGTAGCCGCCATTTTGTTCTACCATCTTCAATTCGTACCAAAATTTTATTAGGTCACCTCTACAGGGTTATTCACGCAACCCGTTCATTAAAAGTTTTTGATGATGCCATTTAGATAAAAATTTCAAATTTTGGGATTAAGGTAAGGTCAAGGGGTACTTCTTTTTTGAAATGTTTTCAACTTCCTGTCACTTCCGGTTTAACCGGAAGTTGGTATCAACTTGCTTATTTTAAATGGAACACCCTGTATTTTATGATATTTTTGGATTCTACGGAGAATTTTAATGCTATTTTATGTAGCATGTCCTATACCTAGGTTCAAGCGTTCTTAAGATATTTGACCTTGAACCGAAAATGAGCCTTCGGGGTACCAAATTTTAAAATCTCACATTTTTGTAAGTTTTGCAGATATAATCTTCATATTGTGCAGACGATCGGTAAATAATCTTGGGTTTCTATTTTTTTTATTGAATTTGTCTATTTTTATACAGGGTGTCCTAAATTCAGCGGCAAACATTCACATTTTCAAAGCCGCTAAAGTCCGTTTTTTTAAATGGGACACCCTATAACTTTATGCACTATCAAATGTAGAATTTAATTTTCTATCAAACTGTATTAAGGTTCCCTATACCTATTCGTAACCATTTTCGAAATAATCAGGTTTTTATTAAACTATCATATGTATTTGCTAAATGCTTACACCTTCCAGTAGTAAGCCATAGAAAAACAATTGTTGTGCTTTTCTATTCAACATGACAGCTGATTTGAAACTTTTAAATTAAAATAAAATAACACTCAAAAGCTGATATTCTCAATTTATTTTATATTCGCGGACAATGTTACAAAATGTTGGAGAGAACGTGCCATGTTTTTAATGAAAAACATCCTCATTTATCGTCAATGACCAAGAGAAAATTGAAGAGGATTGAAATGAAATTTTTTCGTTTCGGAAAAGTTAAAGTTATAAAAAATGTAATAAATTGTTTACATTATTTTTAACCATATCTACTAAGTTCGAGACTGTTCTAAACTTGTTTTAGTGAACTTAAAAATTATAGCAATCTAACAATCAACACTAAATAAATAAAATAATAAAACTGAATTATAACAAATGTTCTATATGCTGTCCGTTCATTTGAAGACACATTTCAATTCTTCTTTGTACAGTTGCTGTGGCCCGTTGAATTTGTCCGTTTTCTAATTCGGCAAAAGCTGTTCGTATCCTGTCCAGTAAATCTTGTTGGTTATTTACTGGGGAAGCATAGACTTTACCTTAGTTAAATCCCCATAAATAAAAGTCTAGGGGCGTTAAGTCAGGCGATTGCGGGGGCCATCTCCAAGGGCCATTGGGACCAATCCAGCGATCTTCAAAAATTCGAGATAATTGGAGATAAACTGCAGCGGAATTATGTGCTGGTGCCCCATCTAATTGATACCAATAATTTTGTAGCTCACCAATAGGAATTTCTTCTATAAATTCAGAAACCGTCCCTCGTAGAATTTCCAAATACTTATCACTGTTTAAATTGTCTTCATAAATACAGTACCGCACCTGATCATTTAATACTATACCGAATTGAAGCTAAACCTCTCTTGAGAACGCGTTTCGCGTAAAGCGTGCGGATTTTCTGCTGCCCAGGGAAAGTTTCTCAAACTTTAGCTTGCAGACCCCCTAATTGCCCTGTCATCACTGCAGCTCCATCATAGCTTTGAGCAACTAATTTTTTCTCTCCATTAATTTCTTTAGTAACGTTATAAACTACGGTATATAATGAATGCATCTACTGTACGATTTTCGGTCACATTCTTAAAACCTAAAAATCGCTCTTAAATACTTCCTTCTGTTTTAACGTAGCGTATTACTATAGATAATTGGCTAAATTTAGTGAGATCAGTTGTTTCGTCCAGAACAATAGCAATGAACCGCGCCTCGCCAATCTCCTGCTTAATTCTTTTTAGAATAATGGTTGCAACAACGGAAATTAAATCATTCTGGATTCGATTCGACTTTCCGCGATAAAGGCTAGACTGATTTAAATGATTTTTTAAGTAATCATCATATTTAGCCATTGAACTAAGTAAATCTTGAAAATTTCCTCTATTTGAAGAAACCCTTGTTTCGTCATAACCTCTAAATCACAATTCGTGCTGTCCGAGAAAACAAACAACACATATTCACACACACTCTTCCTACTAAATTCTGCAACATTTTCAACGTTATTACCGACAGCCGAAGTTGACCGTATTTGCATATCCACGTCCGTATTATTGTCTTCCATATCGCACCATGCACGACGCGACGTACGTATCACACACCACACGGATAGCCGTTCAAACAAAGAACCTACTCCAACGATAGCTTCCGCCCCCACTTAAAGCACGCGACTGAAATGCAAAAATTGCAAACAGCCGGTGGAAAGTTCAATAACCTCTGGCTCGATTCACAGGAAATCAAGCATACAGGACTTGGCTGCAGAGAAGCTAGCGGCCCGCATAGGTTCTATTCCATTTTCTATTGTCGTTCGGTCGGAGTCAAGACCGCATTTATGGGCGTGATAATTAAGATAATATTTTAGCATTTTTAATATAAACTAAATTAATGGTTTCCTATTTCAAAAATTACATTTTAGCAGATGTTTTGTAATTTTTTTTTGGGGAAGCACTGCTTCCCTTGCTTCCATGGACTGCACGCCCCTGGAAACAAGAGAACAATTTAAAAAGTTTTGCATTATTATAGCAAAATAATCTATAATTTTACTACTACTTATGATAGTTATAAGTATTAAGTATTGTAACTTTTGTTAGCCAAAGGATATTGAGCAAACATTTCATTTCAAACAAACCCTAAACATAAAAATTTTAAAAATTTCTTTTCTGGTAGAAATAGCCTATTTAATTATAAAAAAACTCATTTCGGAAACTTATTTATTTTGTTCAAAAGTTATAACTTGAAAATTACCAAAAAAAAAGGTTGGGTTTCAATTAAACAATAGTTTATAAAGCAAACTTCAAATTCAAATGCTTTTATTCGGTGTTTGTGTACATTTTTCCAGTTGCAATATGTGTAATATTTTTATTGTAATCATAGATATCTCTGTGGTGTACATTACTACATTGTATAGTGCACGTTATATAGGAAAACCTTGTCAGGTGACACATAACGCAGCGGGTGAAACGTATGACACATGCATTTTCAACATGCACAATATGTTACACGTAATTAAAATATGCATTAGTGGACTGTTTACGTTCCATTTATTGCTTATCGCCAACTTTCGCTAAACAGCACACCTGTCAGTAAACGAAGTCTATTAATCCTTCATTTTAAGTTTTGTTTTACAGTTACTTGATAACGAAGCCTAATTATGTTTATACCTGGTTTGTCAAAACTTTTAAACCAACTTTTCATTATTTAAAATGTAAAAAAGTTAATTTTATGAATTATTATGAATTGAGATGATATACCACGTGTGATGAAAATTTCAATAGCTTCTCTAATTTTTCATTTATAAAATCCAGAGACATAGACATATCTTTATTTGACTAATTTTTACAAATTACAATTCTAGCAAGTCATCAAGTACAACATGAAAGTAAAATATAGTACAACATGAAAATAAAATATAAATACTAGACACACTTATACGAAACAAGTAACAAACAACAATTAAATTTTAAGTAAAATTAAATAATGAATTGTTTTTTGTAATTTCAAAATATTCCGAAACATTGTAAAGTGCATGCAACGTGAGATATTTTTTATATGCAATTTTTAATTTATGCTTTGAAAGCTCTCTGATGTTTAATGGTAAGACGTTATATAAATCAAAATTTAAAGATTTTTTATAGATTTATTTAATCTATATCTGGTCGGTCTAATCGAACTTGCTACTATAGAACATTATACGCCAATTTTCGTTTGCCCGACCACTGCGAAACTTCGTGCAACGCACTGACGAACTGATGTTGTGAAACACGATCGGGAGAAACGTTGTTATTAACATTTTCACACAGATTGCACGGCCGCCTAGCGTTCTTTGCTGCATTCGCCGCCCACCACGCCGGGGGATTTCGACTATCCGTTGTTCTTTTGTTTTAACCCGTTGGCGGGGCATGTTTATGCCGTAATCTAATATTTCTTCAATATATCATATTATCATATGTACAGGGTGGTCCAATAATAGAGGACGGCTGTAGCTCGGGAACCGTTAATGACAGAACTTAACGAAAAAAATATTTATAGGTAAATCGGTCAAGAGAAATCGCTGTAAATTTATTATAAAATTAACTGAGGTATTTTAAAAATATAAGCATTTTATTCTTCAACCAATTACACAATTTTTTGCTTCAGGCCATTTTTTGTCTATTTTCAAAATTAAAGTAATGGTGAAGGTTTTTACTTTCAAATGTAGATATCTCTGTTTTCGATGAACCGATTGTATTCAACTTGGTGTCGAAAAACGTGCTTTTTTGCACAACTTGTGGAACTGTAAACCGTACCGTAATGACTTTGTTAATGGTCGTTTTTAAAAAATTTAAATTAAGAAAGTTGATGATGGTCTCTCGAATTCGAAACGTCGGATTTGAAAATTAACCTTACCGTTTCGTAGACGAGAATAAGTGGCAATGGCAAAATGGAAATTATTTTGATCTCTCATTTCAATTAATCTTAAAATTTTAGTAAAATCAAAAAAAAAATTGAAAAAACAAGGCTGCAATACAAACTTTAGTAACCTTGCATAATTGTAAAGAACAAAACTTAACAAAAAATAATAACACTCAGTCTCATAATCACCTAGCTAAAACTAGGGCTAGGCAGGGCAGGACTCGACTCGAAACAACAAAAAAAAACGACGAAATGAACTAACAACTAACAATAAATTAATAATAAGTTTATTTAAAATTACTGAAAAATATCGCAAACGCTCAAAAATATATGTATATACTGGGTGATTCACGACCCACTGTACATACTTATGTGGTGTATAGGGATCCTTAGGGTATATCGAAATGGATATTTAAATTGATTAATTCGGCTTTATTACCAAGATACAGGGTGATTTTCGTATTTTGGTAAAAATTTGTTCACCCTGTATCTCCTAAACTGCTTCATAGATTTTTTTTTAATTTTGTACACAAACACTCTTGGTATATCATAACTTTTTGACGTTTGAAAAGTAGCAAAGTTTCAGGGCCGTATCCAGCCAATTCACACAGGGGAGGGGGGTTAGTTTTGAGACACCCTGTACATCGTAATTCGGTATTTTTGAATTTTTTTCTTAAACTACACTCATTTCTGAAAAAAATATGCCACCTTCTTGAATGGCACACTAAAGGTTATGTACGAAATTTAAATCTTTAGATAGTACATACCCCTTTTTTTAGCGATATCTGTATTAAAGCTTTTAACTAAGTATAAAATTATTTCAATGATTGACTTAAAAAAAAAATTAAACTATCTCTACTAATAAAACACAGCCTTGTCGAATTAATTTTTATTTTCAGTAGCCCAAAAAAATCTAAAATCTACCCTAACACAATAATGTCTTAAAAGCTACAAAATGTTTTCAAAATGCATACCACCGCTGTCTCTACATTTTTGTGCACGCTTTTGTAGGTTTGCAATTGAGCGGTGAATCATTTGAGGGTTTTGTCTAACCTCGTCGCAATAAAAATGTATCCTATTTATTAATTGATCCCTAGTTTCGATTGGAACACTGTAAACTTTTTGTTTTAGATGCCCCCACAAAAAGTAGTCGGCTGCATTAAAGTCTGGCGACCTAGCTGGCCCAGGATGTGGTCCTCCGCGTCCAATCCACCGATCAGCAAATTGTTGATTGAGATAATTTCGAACATCAATTCCAAAATGTGCAGGTGCCCCATCGTGTTGAAACCATATGCCTCTTAAATTTACATTTTCTAATAGGCCCGGTAAAATGTTTTGTAGAAAGTCCAAATACACAACAGCCGTTAGTCGTTGAGGGAAAATATGTGGTCCAATTAAATGATTATTTATTAAGCCGCACCAAACATTCACTGAAAACTTTCGTTGAGAATTGGCCAATCGCAACGAATGAGGGTTTTCATCTGCTCATACATGAGAGTTTCTAGAATTAAAGACTCCGTCCCTTGTAAATTGGGCTTCATCAGTGAATAGTGCTCTAAAAATAGTTCTTCGATGATTTTTTATTACCCACCTAGCAAATGCTAATCTAGGCAGGTAGTCGCCTTCTTCTAATCTTTGTACCTCTTGTACATAGAAAGGGTATAAGTTTTCATTTTTTATAGTTCTCCATACTCTTGTCTGCGGTATCGCTAATTGGGCGGAAATTCACCTAGTGCTTGTGGTTGGATCTTCCCTCACAAGGTTGAGAATATTCTCTTTTTGGACCACGTTATTAGCACCCACTCTTTCAACATGAAGATCGGTTGAGGGAAACTTACCCTTTTCGCGCAATGTATTAAAGGTTGCGGCAAACGTTTGGTGATTTGGAATTCTCCGATCCGGAAATCGTCTTCTGTATTCTTCTGTAGCAGCCCTTCCGTTACCATTACAAAATCCGTACACAAATACGATGTCTGCGTACTCAGCATTTGTAAATAACGGCATTTTTACAATTATTGAAACGTACAAACTTTTTGCAAAGGGAAAATTCAAATAAAAAATCTTTAATTAACAATGTCAAACACAAATGATTGAATTGTATGTACGTAATGTCATTTTCATAATATCTGTCTAAATTCCAAGGCTTACTTTATTATTTTTAGGTATTAAAATTTATTGAATTTGTATTTTTTTGTAGGTTTTAAGGTTACGAAAAAAATAAAGGTAAATAAAAAAATTAAAAAAAACAAGCTCTTACACGTAATTTGTATACAATAACAAAAATAAAAAAAGATACATTTTTACGGTAGCCGATAAATGATCACGATCTCGAGCATTAGATAAGAGATGAGACGAAAAAGACTCAAACAGAAATTAACTGGTTTATTAGTAGAGATAGTTTAATTTTTTTAAAAGTCAAGCATTTAGACAAAAACCTCAAATGTAAATGATTCAACGCTCAATTGCAATTCACAAAAGCGTGCACAAAAATGTAGAGTTACCGTTAGACAGGCGTTATTGTGTTAGGGTAGATTTTGGTATTTTTGGGCCACTAAAAATAAAAAATAATTCGACAAGGCTGTGTTTTATTAGTAGAGATAGTTTAATTTTTTTTTAAAGTCAATCATTGAAATAATTTTATACTTAGTTAAAAGCTTTAATACAGATACCGCTAAAAAAAGGGGTATGTACTATCTAAAGATTTAAATTTCGTACATAACCTTTAGTGTGCCATTCAAGATGGTGGCATATTTTTGTTCACAAATGAATGTAGTTTAAGAAAAAAAATAAAAAATACCGAATTCCGATGTACAGGGTGTCTCAAAACTAGCCCCCCTCCCCTGTGTGAATTGCCTGGATATGGCCCTGGAACTTTGACACTTTTCAAACGTCAAAAAGTTATGATATACCAAAAGTGTTTGTGTACAAAATTTAAAAAAAATGGATTAAGCCGTTTTGGAGATACAGGGTGAACAAATTTTTACCAAAATACGAAAATCACCCTGTATCTTGGTAATAAAGCCGAATTAATCAATTTAAATATCCATTTCGATATACCCTAGGGATACCCTATACACCACATAAGTATGTACAGTGGGTCGTGAATCACCCAGTATGGTGATAGTGGGAAGGGTGGGGGCTGCAGTCTAATCGACACAGGCAAGATTAAAACTTTGTATTGGTATTCAGTATTTTTAAATATATTTGTTGTTAGTTTATTTCGCCCAAACCGAGTCCTGCCCTGCGTCACCCTAGCATTAGCTGTTTTATTGCGAAGCATATGTGATTATGAGACTGAGCTTTAGTATTTTTTTGTTTTGTTCCTTTGTTAAGTTTTGTTCTTTACAGTTATGCAAGATTACTAAATCATGAAAATCATAAATATTTCTTTTTCTAAGCACCTTCAATATTTTGTTCCATATACTGTATAACGTATTATCTAGTTTTAAAACATTTTTGAACATGCCTCTCTTTTTTATATTATTCTTTTGACAAATTTAACTAATTTCTGTCATTATTATTTGATCGAAAAACAATTGGTTTTACATTGTTTATTTCTTGTCAAATGATGTCAAAATTTTAGTATTTAAATTCTATCCAATTTTATAATTTACATTTTCTGAAAATTCCCTCAAAATTGTTTTCGCATTTTAATTAGTGTAAGTACTTTTTAATTGTAAAAAAAGTCCTATATTTTCTAATAATTATGTTATTATAGAGCCCTGAAGAATACTTTTTGTAAAAAATTTTACAACTCTAACTCAGCCTGAATTTTTAGAAGCCTTAAATCTTATAATGTCAAATAATTATTTTCAATATAAAAACCAATTTTATCAACAACTTGACGGATGTGCTAGGTGCTCACCTATTTCCTCTACAATCGCACACATAGTTATGGAATACCTAGAAGAGGAAGTTCTGGAAAAATTGAATTTTAGTATTACTTTTTTTTTAAGAGATATGTGGATGATTGTTTAGCTTCAGCTCCAGAAAATAAAATAGAAGAACTACTTAACGCATTCAATAATTTTCACCCGAAACTTCAGTTCACTCTTGAAGTTGAAACAGAAAACAAAATAAATTTTCTCGACCTTAGTATAATAAGACAAAAAAAAAATAATTTAATAACTAAATGGTTTACAAAAGAAACTTGGTCTGGACGATATCTTAATTTCAATTCCCACCATCCATACAAACAAAAAAGAAGTGTTGTGATTGGTCTAGTTGACCGTGCCATATCTTTAACTTAATAAAGTTAGAGAGACCTTGAATGCAAATCATTTCGCGGAAAAACTGATAAAAGAATTATCAAACAAAGGACTTATCTCTATTATAACAATCACAACGAAAACGTAAGACAAGATAATACGCAAAAAAATACATTGCAATGCCATACACATCTCAATTATCTGAAAAATTAAAACATAACTTAGAAAAATATTACATAATTCTGTGACAAAATTAAAAACTAAAATTCCAAAAAATAAAAAATCCAATCTCGTATATGAAATTCCTTGTTTAAACTGCCTCATGAAATATATTGGTATGACAACCCAACTTTTAGAAAATAGAATAAAAGGGCATAAGTATACAATTCATTACACAAACATGAAAAAAGCACAAAGTACGAATTTAGTTTTTCTGAAACCAAAATCATTGATGAAGATAACCTGTATCAGAAATTAATTATCAAAGAAATGATTCATATAAAAACAACAAACAAGACATAAAAAATTTAAGTCAAATACCGGGTGTCAACGATATCGTTTTACACGATGCCATTCATTTGCTTTTTAGGTTAGGATATTTATATTTGGGTTAACGAAATATGGTATTAAGACACATATTTTTCATGAAAAAACAATTGAATATTACTGCCAGTTTTTCCGATATCAGAACCAAGTTAAGAATTTCAAATGGAACCCTGTATATTATTTTACATAGTTTGATAGAGCTTAGAATTACCTTTTCAATGACATATCACACGTTATATTTTTTTTTCAAAATGGCGGACCAGGAAGCGCTTTTTCAAAATTCAATAAGGCGGTCGTTTTCCGATACCGATGAAATTTTGTTTAACAAATTATTAAAATATTAAACAAAATGGGGTTTTCAATGGATTTTAGTCAAATTTAAAATCAAATTTTTAATTTATCACAAAATGGGATAAGTTTAATTTTTTCTCTAAAATTTGAACTTTTTCTTAAATTTTCTCAAAGATTTTAAATAGAAAGTTGTATTTATTAAATATTAGTATTAAAATATATCTTATTAGCTACACGAAACCGCATAACAAGCCGTATTTTTGCTTTTTGTTTCAGAAAAAATTGACAAAACCTTGCCGATACACATTTTTCCTAATACATAACATGAAACAAACACACACATATTATTAATCAGAAAATCCTGGAATATTTTTTATTGTTTATTGATAAGTAATTTTGTATTATTTTGACATTTTGTGACTGTTGTCTTATTTTAGGAAAGCGAGAATAAATCACAAGTAGTATTAATTTTATTTTACCAGTAGATACGGTGCAGTAACATGAAAGATGACTTAACTAAGATAAGTAGGTCTTGGAAACATTGCGTAGGGATGCCATTATAATTTTCATTAGATTTAACCAGAAACGTCAGAAGTTCTGTTTTGTATCGACATTTCTGATAACTTTCGTTACATTTTTACACTGAGAAAAACAAAAAACAAAAACAAAACCGCATAACAAACCGTATTTTTGCTTTTTGTTTGAGAAAAAGTTGACGAAACTCTGCCGATATACATTTTTCGTAATACATAACATGAAACACACACACCCACACACACATATTATTAATCAGTAGATTTCGGAATATTTTTTATTGATAGGCAATTTTGTATTATTTTGACATTTTATGATTTTTGCTGTCTTATTTCAGGAAATCGAGAAAAATTCACAAGTAGTATTAATTTTATTTTACCGGTAGGCTTTCGGTTTTTCCGGAAATATCTAGACCTAAGTCAAGAAGTTTAAAAAGAACCCTGTATATTTTTTCACACAGTTTGATAGAACTTAGAATTCCCTTTACATTAACATTACATATCACAAGTTGATTTTTTTTCGAAATGGAGGACCAGGAAGCTTTTGTTCAAAATTCAATATGGCGGCCATTTTCTAACACCGAAGATATTTTTGAATTATAGGTAGAAATAATAAACAAATATGGGGGTTTTTATTGGGTTTAATGCCAATTTAAAATCAAACTTTCACAATTAATACAAAAGTCACTCAATTAAATGTTCTATGCGCTGTCCGCCTTGTTTTTGGCATAGTATAACTCTCTCAACATTTTCCGCGAGCAGGTTTCGTAAATGCTGTTCTGAGATACTCTCAACGGCTCGTTTTATTCTATTTTCTAACATTTCCAACGATATTACAGGAGTTGCATACACTTTTTCTTTCAGATGACCCCATATAGAAAAATCAAGCGGGGTTAGGTCAGGCGACCTCGCTGGCCATCGAATTGGTCCATTGGTTCCCAACCAGTTCTCACCAAATCGTTCATTCAAGTAATTTGCAACAATTCTTGAATTATGAGCAGGGGCGCCATCTTGTTGGTAAACTAAATCATCATTTTGCTGCAAATTATTTATAAAATGTTCAATTTCATTTTCGAGAAAGTCCAAATACATCTCGCCAGTTAAAGGCTGATGGAATAATATTGGACCAATAACGCTTAGTCCTACAACGCCTAACCAAATATTAACTCCAAAACGTTCCTGGAAGGCACCTTCTCTTACTAATCTTTGATTTTCCTTTGCCCAATAACGAAAATTATTTCTATTAAACATCCCTAGATTAGTAAACCTTGATTCGTCCGAAAAAATAATCTTATGATGAAACACAGGACTTATTCTATAATTATCTAAAAACCAATTGCAATAAATAAGTCGTCTTTGGAAGTCATTTTCAAATAGGTGGTGGTGAATTTGATACTTAAACGATTTAAACCCGTGTTTCTTTAAAATTTTTCTGGCGCTTTCATGGGACGTATTGCACTGTTTGCCTAATTCACGAAGGGAAGCTGTACGGTCATACTCGATGTACGCTAAAACGTTTGTTTCCACTTCTTCGCTTACTACGAAACCATCATTGCCATTAGCATGGACACCACCATTAATTTCATTTTTTAAATGTTGTACTAGCCAAGGATAATATGCATGTGAAGGAGCGTCACGATTCGGAAAGCGTTCCTGGTATAATCTCTCTGTGTCCCTTGAATTTTTGCGACATTCCCCATAAATAAGGAGCATGTCAATTTGATGTTCTCTTGAATAAACCATAATATTTATTTTTAAAACTAACTAGAACCACTTCTCAGTGTAAAAATGTAACGAAAGTTATCAGAAATGTCGATACAAAACAGTACTTTTGACGTTTCTGGTTAAATCTAATGAAAATTATAATGGCATCCCTATGCAATTGTTTCCAAGGCCTACTTATCTTAGTTAAGTCATCTTTCATGTTACTGCACCGTATCTACCGGTAAAATAAAATTAATACTACTTGTGATTTTTTCTCGCTTTCCTAAAATAAGACAACAGTCATAAAATGTCAAAATAATACAAAATTACTTATCAATAAACAATAAAAAATATTCCAGGATTTTCTGATTAATAATATGTGTGTGTTTGTTTCATGTTATGTATTAGGAAAAATGTATATCGGCAAGGTTTTGTCAATTTTTTCTGAAACAAAACGCAAAAATACGGCTTGTTATGCGGTTACGTGTAGCTAATAAGATATACTTTAATACTAATATTTAATAAATACAACTTTCTATTTAAAATCTTTGAGAAAATTTAAGAAAAAGTTCACATTTTAGAGAAAAAAATTAAACTTATCCCATTTTGTGATAAATTAAGAATTTGATTTTAAATTTGATTAAAATCCATTGAAAACCCGATTTTGTTTAATATTTTAATAATTTGTTAAACAAAAATTTCATCGGTATCGGGAAACGACCGCCATATTCAATTTTGAAAAAGCGCTTCCTGGTCCGCCATTTTGAAAAAAAATATAACGTGTGATATGTCATTGAAAAGGTAATTCTAAGCTCTATCAAACTATGTAAAATAATATACAGGGTTCCATTTGAAATTCTTAACTTGGTTCTGATATCGGAAAAACTGGCAGTAATATTCAATTGTTTTTTCATGAAAAATATGTGTCTTAATACCATATTTCGTTAACCCAAATAAAAAAATCCTAACCTAAAAAGCAATTGAATGGCATCGTGTAAAACGATATCGTTGACACCCGGTATACCACAATTTGATATTTTAGTATAGTTTTAACTTCGTCTAAGCCGTTATTTTTAAAATGTAGTATATCATTGTGAATGTCTGATTCTACTCTAAGGTTTAAATTCAAAAATATACCAAATAAATTATCTTTAATTTCCTCAAAAAAACGACCTACGATAAGAACACCTTTTTATCTAAAAACTGTGTCATGAGTTGCCTGGCAAACCACTAACTTGCTACCTATCAATCAAATATAATAAATAAACAACAATTTTGTGATAATTGTTTGTAAATAGGATAACATTTTAAATTAGTTGTAGATAGGAAAGGAAAGCCTTATATACAAAAAAAAATAAAGGAATGAGCAATTTTTGAGAAAGCCTACTATTATAGGCGAAACGTCAAGTTAATTCCATTGTTTGATTTTGCAAATAGACCTATACCCAAGAAAGAAGTCCAATTAATATATATATATATATATATATATATATATATATATATATATATATATACGCATCGGACAACTGGTCCTTCCGCTGTGATTGTCTGGTTCTCCTAATAGGAACTAAAAACGGGACTGATCCCAGCAGCACTTCGCAGTCTATCCCCCATTGACTAATTTATGCAATAAGACCAGAAGTGCCTTCTTTCTTCTAAATTCAAGGGTTTGAAGGCCGCCAAGAAGAGCTCTAGTGTTAGATGGCAGACCTTGATATGAGAAATGCAATTTATGTAAGAGGTATTTTGAAAACCTATTTTGCACCTTTTCAATTCTGTCGATGTGACACTGGTATGATGGACTCCATATTGTACAACAATATTCTAGAACGCTACGAACCAATGAGTTAAAGAGACACCCATTTGCTTTGGTATCAGATACGTGTTTCGTATGTCGCTTTATAAATCCCAGTAGTCTAAAACCTTTCAGTAAAATGTTATCAATATGTAGTTTAAAAGTTAGATTTTCATCAAAAATAACGCCTAGGTTCGTGAAAGAACTAACAACTTCAAGACTTAGTTATCTATGAAGTAGGTGGAGTGTATAGGAATAATACGTTTGTGAAAACGGAGCACTTCGAATGAAACGATTCTGATTCACTATTGCTCCTCGGTGCCTTCCTTGCCCATGGCGTCGGTTATGATCGTTAGTTTGCTTAAAACGGTGGACAACGCGCGATATTGATGAATGAGAAACTCCCAGTCTCCCAGCTGTGGCACGGTAGCTTAATCCTTCCAATGTAATTGCTGCTACGCATTCGTCACGAGACAAATTCCTTGTTTGACGCCCCATAGCCAAAATTTTAACACTTTTCAAAGATAAAATTTGACAGTTTGTCAAACTTGTTCATTTCATGGCCTACCTTACTTTAAGATGTTGAATTGTTAAAATAAACTAGTGCACTTTAATCTTTTGCTCTGTATTTCATTTAAAAATAGAGATATTGACATGAAACAAAAATCAAATTGTTAAAAAAACATGGGGCTATAATTTGCATCAAGCGTATACCCGCTGTTACGGCTGAAACGATCCACAGGGTGTTTCAAATATTCTGGAGAAAAGTTACTCTCATTGTTGGCCCCTGTATATGCTCAAAACTAAAATTTTAATAAAAACTCACACCGCGGCGTTTTTAGCGATAAACAAATCTACATTTAAAAAAAAATCATCAAAATCCGTTCAGCGGTTCGCGAGAAAATCCACATTGAAATGCTGTGCAATTTATGGTGGTGTGTTAATTTTCATGCGTAGTGTATATGATAAATAAGTGCTTGCATGCAATGAGCAAAAATAAATACTATCGCTACAATTTACTCGTACATCGTTGTAACGCGTTAGCCATTTCGCGGTATACGGCCAAATTCATCAACAGGTGAACGTGATAAAAGGTTTATCTAATCAGCATCACCTGAGGACGGTGGTACACGACGGTTAGGTTTTCGAGGTTAATTGCTAATTCCCGCACGATAGTCATAAAAGTGCGATTCCCCTCGAGTAATGGTGATTCACGATCCGTTCTCGTCGTGCTAACGAATACCGTGTGTACCTTAGTCATTATATCCTCGATTTAGAGTGATTCCTATGCCGTCGGTGTTGTTTGTGGTCAGATTTTCGTTATATAAGTTTAATTATTCTACGCCATTATAGAAGAATTTTAAAAAAATATGCTTTATAAAAATTACAGTAGATGAAACATAAAAACGCAATAGTTTTCTTGAGTATTATGAGGTCCTATAGGGATGGGCGATATTAGGTTTTACCTATCGATAGGCCATTGCTCATTACATATCGACATGCCGATAGTTATCGATTTATCGATAAGTAGGAAGACGTATGCGGATAGTTATCGATAGGTATTCCTACCTATGGATAATTCATTGCTACCTATCGGTATTCCCTACTACCTATAGGAGCCAAAAAGTATTGAAGTGCAAAAAAGGGTCCTCATCTTGTATTTAATCTGATTATCCAAAACTGTCGATGTTGGCGCCTACCTATCGATATTATCAGCTACCTTTCGATATCAGCCGTTACTGCATACCTATCGGCACTTATTGATGACTATCGATGTATCGATATTTTTTATTTGCTTGTGGTTCCTTAGTCCTAAATCGACAAAGCTGGTACCATCAAAATTTAGTAAGCATAGCAATAGTAGGTATTTATTTTTTGCTAATTGTATGCAAGGGTTTAATATTGCCAGGGTTGAGACAAATAATGACCAAAAACTTTTCGAACAGGCTTCTCTTATTTCGCACCTTTTATCTACAGTCAAATTTCAAGACTATTGGCGGGCTTGACTTCTAAATTTAAGCTGACTATGAAGCAAACACCGAAGCAGTAGGTCAGACAAAATTTTAATGTTTTTTTTTCTATTTTTGACATTTAGGGCCAAGTTGGTAATACCACTATTTAGTGTACATTGCCATTTTGTATAATAATTATCTGTATTTTTATTTTTACACAATAAATGTTTTTGAATTTGAATTTAAATAGACATTTAATCAATAAAAAGAGCAGTTATCGTTTTATTACAATAATGATTTAAGCAGATGATTTAAATCATCTTAACCCTGATTGAGCCTAATAAGACGTTCAATAAAATTATTTCAGTAAGGTAAGCAAAGGTTTTGCCTTTAACAGGTATGTGCAACCTTTGCCTAGCTGAGGGCGTAATTTCGGGATTTAATCAGGTCGCGAGCCGTAGGTAAGAAATAAGTAAGTAGTAGTGAATAAAAAAGTGATAAAAATTCACACATTTTTGTATTTACTAATTATAATAGCATAATCCAACATATAAAAAACAAATGAATAAAAACAGATAAAAAATCAAATGAAAATTAGTGAGAGACTTAGTTTGAAGCTGAGAAACGAGTTGATCAATATTGGGGTCAATATCACTAGTGCATAGGGGCAAAGTGTTTATTTTCATTCATTTTCATGACTGAAAAAAGCTGCTCACACTTATACGTGCTACCGAATGTACAAATTATTTTTCATGCGAAAACTCTCAGCTGTGGATATTTTTCTTCGGAAAGGTATGTTCTGTAAAATTCGCTTAGTTCCACATCATCAATTTTAGCCTCAAATATAAGTCTTCAATGTTTTCTTGACTGGATAATGTTAAAAATAAAAACAGTTTTTACTT
This sequence comes from Kuschelorhynchus macadamiae, assembly GCA_030620095.1. Lineage (NCBI taxonomy): Eukaryota > Metazoa > Arthropoda > Insecta > Coleoptera > Curculionidae > Kuschelorhynchus > Kuschelorhynchus macadamiae. The sequence goes on along the minus strand of JAUTXW010004546.1, from coordinate 9,115 downwards.
CTCATTTGTGTTTCCCACAAGCGAATTTTGTCTTGAAAAGCTTTAAGATGACCGCAGAGCTGATATAGCAATTGCCCTTGTTTTTGAAGCTTCAAGTTCAGGTCGTTTAAATGTCCTGCGATGTCTTCCAGGGATGCCAAGTCACAAAGCCATGTTGGATCACACATTTTCACAATGTTTTCTCTTTCAATTATATGAAATCAGCTCTTTCTTTTCTAAGGTCATAAAATCTTTTTAGTATTTTATCTTTGCTTAGCCACCTTACTTCGCAATAGTATGCCACATCATCGTGTTCGGAAGAGAGTACATCCAAAAATGCTTTAAACTGGCGATGGTTAAGACCGCGGGATCTAATCAAATTGATGAAACAGTCGAATGGACTTTGTTGCTGAATAATGCAATGCAGAAATATTAAATCACATTCTTGCACATTCATTTGGGTTGCTCTTTCCTTCAGAACAGAATTCAGATAAAACCTTTTCTTAACCGAACTTTGATAGAGCACCATCTGTGCACACTCCAACCAATTTACACCTCTGCAAACCATATTGCACCTCGGCAAAAATATCTTTTCCAGTAGTGGTCCGTTGTAGTGGCCGTAAAGCCAGTAATTCCTCTGTCTTTACAAATTCTTCATCAACACGTCGTATAAAAATAGCTTACTGGGCTGTGTCAGAGGAATCGGTACTGTCATCCAAAGCAGTCGAAAATGTTTGAAACCCAGCCAATCTATAAGACAATGTTTTTTTGATATCACTAGCTATCATAATATCTATATGTCGAACAACAGTACGTCGCGATAAGTTTACTTTCTCAAACTCTTTCTTTTTTTCTGGGCATAAAAGCTCTGCAATATCTACTAAAGTGCGGGACATGAAAGAAAACCGGGCGGAGTCAATCGGTTTAGGAAGGTCGGCCAAGAAATCTCTTTAAACCAGTAGTGTCTCGTCGTGGTTTAAATAATATGGCACTCCTTTTTGACTATACGCACTTCAGATAATTAAAAAATGTAACTATGCTTAATGAACCTTTATCTATATTTATCTGTTTTCTTTCGTGTACCGCACTTCTATATCTCTTTTGTGTTGCAAAACGGCGAACCTTCGAATTTTAAAATGATTTAATTTTGATTTTTCTTGATCGATTTACCTATAAATATATTTTTTCTTGAGTTCTGTCATTAACGGTTCCAGGGCTGCTGCCTGCGTCCACTGTTATTGGACCACCCAATATAGTGATACACGTTCAGTCCAGATTTTACGAGGGCAGCCAGCATCAGATCCAGTGAACGAGATTTATTTTAATTTATGCAGTTCGACTTTGGGCTACTTGGGTATGCCAAAAGTGGCCGTCTGTCTCCGTTTGTCATATTACTTTATACAGGGGTCGTCATTGTGAAGCACTATACAGGGCGTTTCCTAATTGCGTGCTAATGTTAAACGGGGGTGATTCTTGGACCTTTTTAAGAAAAAAGTTTAATATAAACCTAAAAGTCTTAACTTTGGAGATACAGGGTTTTAAAAAAAATTTTTTTAAAATCCTAATTCTGATGCTATTATAGATAAATAACTGTGTGAAATTTGATACACGTCTTTTATGCATAAAATTTCTACCAGTGTATATACTGTAGCTGAACACCAGCATACCACTGGCTATATTAAAAATCTAAGGGACACCAATATAGATAGGGGTTACGGTTGCGTGCTGATGTTAAAGGGGGTGTTTTTATGTTCTAAAAGTCTTAACTTTTGAGATACAGGATGGTAAAGTTTAAAAAGAAAACATTTTTTTCATTAATTCTGATGCTATTGTAGATAACTGCATGAAATTTGATACACGTCTTCTATGCATTAAGGAGCATACGAATTTACCCAGGTTAATTACATATGCACGTCACTGGTAGAAATTTCAAAAATTGATTGTGTAGTAAAAAATGCCCTTTTATGCATAAAAGACGTGTATCAAATTTCACACTGTTATTTATCCATAATAGCATCAGAATTAGGATTTAAAAAATTTTAAAACCCTGTATCTCTAAAGTAAAGACTTTTAGGTTCATATTAAACTTTTTTCTTAAAAAGCTTCAAGATTCATCCCCCTTTGACATTAGCACGCAATTAGGAAACGCCCTGTATAGTACTTCACAATGACGCCCCCTGTACAAAGTAATATGACAGACGGAGGCAAACGGTCACTTTTGGCATACCCGAATAGCCCAAAGTCGAACTGCATAAGTTAAAATTTTGATAAATCTTGTTCACTGGAATCAGTGCTGGCTTCCTTACTATAACTACATAGATGTGTTGATTTTGGAAAAATATGAGTTCTGTAGTTTTTCAAATATTAATTGCAATATTAGATATTTTTTGACACCCGGTATTGAACAAAAAATTAATTATTTTTTAGTTTATTGACAGCTACTTTATGAACAATTTAAAAAATATATGAAAAAAAACTAAGCCATTTTTGAGGTTGACGGCTGTGATTCTAATGGTTCGATTCCTTCTAAATTGTTGTCTTCCTCTGAAAATGATGAGGTTTCGTCGTCACTACTTGAAGATCCCAGTGTGATAACTAATTCATCAATAACCGTTTCAATGTTGCCATCTACTTCCCAGTATTTATCTTCAATAGAACGAACATGTTTAACATACGATTTCCAATTTTCAGCCGATATTGAGTCAATGGCTTCTAATGTTATTTTATTTAAATCTTTAATTGAAAGTTCATTGGTGTTGCGCTCTCGAATATATTTTTTTACTCCTACCCATGAAAGTTCAATAGGGTTGAGGTCGCACATGTATGAAGGCAGCCTTAAAGGTGTATGACCGAGGTTACGTAAAAGACCGTTAATTTTATACTTTTTTTCTTTTTGGCTGATATTACTTCATATAATTGATATTTTCTCCATGTTGGATCACATACAAGATTGTTCGGTTTAAGCCACGATATCATATGAGCATTTGTAGAGTATTTAGTAGACACTTTATCTTCTACGTAAGAATGATAAGACGCATTATCCATTACCACGACTGATTTGGGAGGAATGTTAGGTAGAAGCTTCTCGAGCAACCACTTTTCAAAATTATCTCTATTCATCTGTCCATGATAGTCTCCAGTTGTTAGTCCCGAGCGAAAAACTAAAACAGCACCTGGAACAAATCCGGCTTCTGAACCAGCATGAACTATAATAAAGCGACTACTAGAGCGGATTCCCTGAACAACACCTGTAACACTTTCACTTTGCCAGCATTTGTTCACTGTCATATCATTATCTACCCAGGTTTCGTCTAGATACACAATATTGCGTCCTTCTTGCCTATATTGTCTTACAGTTGATAGATATTTCATCCGCCAGTGAAAAATATTTGGTCTCTCATTTTGGCACTTGCGCCGAACAAAACCATTTGATCGTAAAAGCCGATTTAAGGTTCAAATTTATATAAAAATCCTCTATTGTTCGTCGAATTACTTGAAAATCACCATCGTCAATTTTATCTTTGTATGATAATCGGGGTCTTTTTTAACCAGGAGATTTTAAAGGTGAAGTAGAACATAAGCGATCATTATGTTCACGTGCACCGCTTCAATTATGTTCACGTGCACCGCTTCGAATTGTTTTTCCTCTTTTGCTCGCTATCGTTACTTCGAAATAATAATTCAAATTCAACGCAACGCATTTATATAGAAATGAAAACAAATGCTCGAAATGTATAGGCGCCACTGGAAATAGCTAGAACCTTCTAGCGGCAAGTGTACGGAGACTCTAGGCACATCCCAATTACAAGTGGACCAGTGCGAATTTTTGTTTTGGAATTGGCGACATTCTGGGGTCACTTTCTGCTTTTTTAAACCAGACATCTAGATAGATTTTTTTCTTCTGAGCTGCATTTGCTTGAATATTTTCCGTGTCTTTTCTTATCAGTTGTTAAGAAGTAATGAGTCAATACGCGCACTGAGCGGTTTTTATATTACCCGCAATAAGCAACTAGAATACTCTCGAATCTAGAGTCCCGATCGTACGCGAATATCCGATCACAGCGCTCAGAGCTGACTGTTACTCATAACGCATTGCTCGGAGCGCTTCAAAATCATCGGACGGCTTTCCGAATGTTTATCTGTTTGTTTCTTTCTAACGACTATTTTCTGACTCGATCTGTGGCTTCTACTGTGTACCCTTAATAAAATTATTTATCGATTTGAGTCTTTATGATTTGAAGTATACAATTTTAGGTTGGTTGACAGTAAGTACAAATAAACCATGTGTGCTAAATCTTTAATTTTTTTGCGCGTTATTTGAAATTTCTGAATCTCTCGCGGGCCGGATTGGAGTTGGTGGAGGGCCGGATGGGGTTGCCCATATAAAAGGATGCGGAAAATGCAAAACAAAATGATCTGACGTTCTAAAAATATTCTTTTGCAACTATTCCAACAAAGATAACCCTCGATAACATGTCAGGTACTCCCCTTTTTCGATATTGTCCAGTTTATGTATATAATATAATTTCCTCTTCAAAACATTTATTACTGACACTTTGAAGTATTTAATAAAAATAACTAGACGCGCTTTAAAATTTTATAAAATGTGTTTGAAAATTGCATCTAAACGAGGTATTAAATATTTAGCTAACAAAGCGTGCATCCTCTTTATTGTTTTGTACAGGCGGGATGACGGTGTACGCTGGAACATTTTTAATAGAAATACAATGAATTTTTAAAATTATATTTTATTTTAACGACGTAGGTATATTGGTGTCAACGTTAAACATTTAGCAATATTAAATTGTGAATTACGCATTAGATTAGATTCAATTGTTCGCGAGTTTAGAGAGTTTCTAGAACTCTTCAAATTTAGCGAAGACCAGGGATAATTATCTGGCCAGTTTCTGAAAAATCTGAAAAAACTAGAAACGCAAAATTTCAGAGCGTTATTTTGGCGTTCTACTGATGAACTTGTGGCAGATATTGTCAATACTAATTCACACAATTTCGACACTTCGGTGTAGGCATCCTTCCAGCTCTTTGTCTTTTAAAAATTGCATTAGTTCCTTAGCGTTATTTTTTGTACTAATGTCATCAGTTTCGTAAATCACTTTTAGTTCAGATCGCAGTAACACTCGGTCGAATAACTGGCCATAATGAAGAAGAAGAGATTTAAACACATCTTCTGGAAACGTTTTTCCTTTAAATGCATCAAAATTGCAGAGCTCGAGGAATTTAAAATCATTTAAAGCGTTAAATCTTTAGTTTATTTGTTGGTGAATTTGACCGATTATTTCATAAAAGAGGCGTCTGTATGATGTTGACCTTGTCTGTTCGAAGACGCTTGGCTTGTGGCTCTACATTTAACGTCATCGTTTTCTCCCAAAATAGGTCAAAGTCGTTTCTTTTTTGGCTTAACATGGACTTAAAATCATCCTTTTTTTTTAGGCAAAAAGCAATATCATTTGTTTTAGTTTATATTAAAAATATCGTCCGAGAATGGAAATATTTCTGAAAATGATTTCAACAAATAATTAAAATTAAAATCTCGTTTCAAACAGTCCAAAACCCCCCTCGAACTATTTATTGCTTTTGAGTCCCACGTTTCATTATTTTCTATTATATTCTCAAATAGTTCAGTCAGTGATTCACGATTTTCAGATACTGTTTTCCACTATAGTTCCACCTAGCAGGAGCTACTTTGGGCAATCGTTTGTGGACAATGGAGTCCAAAGCTTGTGTACGTTTTGTTGACTTGGAAAAAAAAGCAGCCATGCCACTTAAAGTAACGAAAAATACTTTACACTCATTAATGTGATTGATGGACTGGGATAAAACTAAATTTAATTTATGAGCGAAAATAATGGACAAACACAGCACTTGGGAAAGTTTCTCGTTTAGCTTGCAGACCCCCTAATTGTCCTGCCATCACTGCAGCTCCATCATAGCTTTGAGCAACTAATTTTTTCTCTCCATTAATTTCTTTAGTAACGTTATAAACTACAGTATATAATGCCTCTGTTGTACGATTTTTTGGACACATTCTTAAAACCTAAAAATCGCTCTTGAATATTTCCGTCTGTCTTAACGTAGCGTATTACTATAGATAATTGGCTAAAATTAGTGATATCAGTTGTTTCGTCCAGAAAAATAGCAATGAACCGCGCCTCGCCAATCTGCTGCTTAATTCTTTTTAGAATAGGAATAATGGTTACAACAGCGGAAATTAAATCATTCTGGATTCGATTCGCAGTTCCGTGAAAAACGCTAGACTGCTCTAAATGATTTTTTAAGCAATCATCATAGCCATTAAACTAAGTAAATCTTGAAAATTTCCTCTCTTTGAAGAAACCCTTGTTTCGTCATGACCTCTAAATCCCAATTCGTGCTGTCCGAGAAAACAAACAACATCGATAAGTCTTCTTAATATTTGCATTTGTATCGACTAGTTCATTGTGTTGGCGGTGACTAATTGCCAACTGTTTATTAAGGGCGTGTTCAATTCTGGCTTTGCCGAAGACTTTTTCTTTTATGACGGCCTGCAAATGCGCCTTGGACATAATGTGTCTTTTTACAGCTTTATGGAAATTGTTTAAATCGGAAAAACCAGTTTTATTCCAGAGACCTTTCCATTTTCAAAAAGTAAACCTGGCCAACAAAATAATTTACTTATACTTCACACCCTGTGCTAGCCATTTAAATTGTTCGTATTGTTTTTCCGGATAAAAATGTCTAATACAGTTTTTCATTTTTGTCATTAAATTTTTCATAGGCGGTTTTGCCCTTCCTTTGGAAATTATTTGAAGCTTATCAGCGATGTTTAATGTTGAAAATCCCTTTATTATTAAGACACACACACATTCACACACACACTTTACTAAATTCTTCAACATTTTCAACGTTATTACCGACAGCCGAAGTTGACGGTATTTGCATATCCACGTCCATATTATTGTCTTCCATATCGCACCATGCACGACGCTACTTACGTATCACACAACACATGGATAGCCGTTCAAACAAAGAACCTACTCCAACGATAGCTTCCGCCACCACTTAAAGCACGCGACTCAAATGCGAAAATTGCAAACAGCCGGTGGAAAGTTCAATAACCTCTGGCTCGATTCACAGGAAATCAAGCATACAGGACTTGGCTGCAGAGAAGCTAGCGGCCCGCATAGGTTCTATTTGATATTCTATTGTGGCTGGGTCGGAGTCAAGGCCGCATTTATTATACGGTCATAATTAAGATAATATTTTAGCATTTTTAATATAAACTAAATTAATGGTTTCCTATTTCATGTTTTGTATTTTTTTAGGTTCCATGGGCTTCACGCCCCTCGTAAAAGGGATGTATTGTATGTTTAAATGTGTTCAGATTATTTTTTTAATTTTTTATTATAGAAAATGGTCGTCAATTTAAAATCACCTTTAAAAAAATTGTTTTTTCTTTTTTTTAATAATGTTATTTTTTGTTTGTTATATTGTTACTTTATGCTATAAAACTGTTGATACAAACTTACTGTTATTAAAAACTCTATAGGTATTTTAATATAAGATGATACCTATATGCAAGGTATCCAATTCTTCGTTAGCAATATGTATTTTCAATTGTTTATTATTGTTATGCATGACCTACTATTAAATAATGCATATAATTTCAGAAAATTATCATTTATTTGCGTGTTTCTAAGAAAAAGTGCATACTATTATATATTTTTGTAGTCTATAAGTCTATAGATAAATATACAGTGTGTTCCATTTAAAGTTAGGGGCCGATAACTTTTTGAGAAACAGTTTTCACATTTTCGATAAGTCATCTGTTAGTTGAGATAAGGGGGTGCCTGAAAATGCAACATTTTCAATTTAGCCTCTGCATCTTAAAAACTAAAAGGGCTATGAAAATTTTGTTAACAGCATCTTTAGTTTTACGAAAAAGTAACACAACGTCGCGAAAACCGCAACTTTCTATCTATAAAAATAACGGAGATACACCGCAAATGTACCCAAAATAGGACACCCTGTACATAGCCATTTAAGTTTTCAATAAAAACTATCTATTGAATTTATTTTAAATTATGTCCAAAAAGTGTGACATAGGTAGAAACTGGTAAAATATGTTGTAACAAAATAGAATGTTTGACAAGACAGTATATATTATGTATGTGTTCCTAAGTTGGGTCACGCTGCACCATTCCTAATAAAAGGAAATATTTATAACGTGGGAAATTCCGGGTACAGGAAATTTGCCGATTTTTAAAAAAAAATTCTCTGATTATTCACGAAACTAAAATTCAACGAAGGTATCACTTTAGTAACACTACAAGTATCTATATTATGGAGCATATCATCTAAAAGTAAAGATTTTTGTGAAACATGAAGCTTCCTTTAACTTAGTAACATAACGTTGTTGAAAAATTTAGTTTAGTAACACAACTTTGTTAAAATTTAATAGCATACAATGTTTTTACCTTAATTCAGAAACAAAAAACCTATCATATAATCGAGCCATAATTACATTGTTAAGTTCTCATACTTGACAAAAAACCCTTCTTGACTTGATTTACATTTCGCCTCGATAAAATAATCAAAATCCTCAGTGTTTACGCAGCCGTTTATTTATCACTCTTTTGGGAGAACGCTTTACCCTGATTGAAACGTTGCATCAAGGATAACAAACTACAGATCCAATAGGCTTTTAATTAAGTGGATGTCATTAATTTCGCTTGGTTTATTTGAAGAGTTGTCGTTAATGTATCTTTGGTGGCCTCATCTTTGGCGTCTCGTCTTTGGTATTACATTATTCTTGTTTATTTATGCCTATATTATTTTTTGTGAAACTTGTTGAAGTGTTGAGAAAGGCTTATAGATTAATATAATATTTAAGTGGGTTTTTTTAAAATGCTAGAATTTTATCTTCATGTCGAGAGTGTGGTAATATTCAAATGCGAAAATTTAAAGGGAAATCGGTAAATTTATTTTTACCCTCAACTCCCCTCGTATAAAATTCCAGTACTGGCACTAAACGGCCAATATACAGGGTGGCGCAATAATGTGACAAAGTGCCAATCTCCCTCGTTTTCAAAAAATTTTTATTTTATAAAAGTTGTATAACAAAAAGAAGTCTACAATT
>JAUTXW010004545.1:600000-821351 GCA_030620095.1 Kuschelorhynchus macadamiae | reverse complement strand
TAAAATCTTGAAGACCATTGTCCGTTAAAAAATCATTAACTTCTTTAATTTGTGTTTGATTCAACATTTTGCCTCGGTACACAAAGTGCAAATAATTAGCGGCTGGTCTCAAAAACAAATTCAAAGCCATCTTTGCCGTTTTTTTAAGGCGTGGTGTATATTCATCAAAACCTTCCGGAAGGCTTAATAAGCATCCACTCTTCTGCTGCATCCGCGATTGAGGCTTCAGTACATTATAATTTGTTAATAAGTTTGCAAACTGGATCAAACACTGTCACGCTATCTTCAACTTCGAGCTTATTTAGATGTTCGTCAAATGTTGGTTTGTATGCTTTGTTTAAAAGTGAGTTTGTTTCAGCAATTATTGTTCGCATTGGCTTCAGTTTCTCTAGATGATCCACAAATGATCCCTAAAATATATATATAATAAAAATAAAATTACCCTTTTACAACCTGATTTTAGTAAAGCGTTTTCAAGGTCGGCAGAGGAAAATTCTTTTAAAACAGATCAACTTCCCAGCAATATTTTCGGATACTTTGTATACCATAAATTTATTTGAGATCCCATCTTCTTCATATTGCTTGCATTGTCCAAACAAACCGCATATATATTAGTGTTATGAACTTCTTTTGCTAAAACTACACATTTTTCAACAATTTCTTGCAATTTGTCTCCAGTTTGTTTCTCACCTTAAATTCAATGATTCCAAAAATGCTATGTCACCATCAACATTGTGAATTAGACAAACAACGTTTTTTTAGTAACTTGATGAGTTTTTCCATCCATCAATAAGCATAACAGATTCTTCATAGACATTTTTTACCAATTATCGTGGCACTTGAAAGCAAAAGTTTAACATATTTTTTAAAACGGTCAGATTCAACAAACGAGAAAGGTATATTACATCCGAACATAAACTCACATAGAGCCATATTCTGGGTATCAGGTGTTGCTTATGTATTTTCTCTTTTCTGAGATTGAAGAAATTGTATTTGTCCTATTTCCAAACCTAAGTTTACTTAAGGGGGAACTGCACGCAGTAATATGGATCATTTGCAAGCTTTCCGCCGCTGCAATATTATGTTAAAACTATAAGTGATATGTATTAGCTTCAATGTGATTTTAATAGAGAAATATGTATAGTTGGGCGCTAAAGGCGAATTCTTATGAAACAATCAAATCTGGAGTTATAAAATAAAAGTAGATTTGTCCATTTTCGACCATTTTTTGACCACTTTTTGACGCACATGCCTTCGCATATAATTTTTTTTTCACAAAATGGCTCTTTCCCGCCTTACATTGATCCTTTGTCTACGTAACTGCAAAATTTGAAATTGGAAATCGTACTCATGTCTTTGTATTTCTGCAGCGCGTGAACCCTTTTGAACCCATTTTTAACCGAAATGTAATTTAAATTACCTATACATAACACATTTTTTTTGAGGTCGGACGTGCAGGAAGTTTTTTTTAATGCATAGGTACCTTTTCATCTTACTTTCCACTCGACTAGACGCTGGTTTTTCACTTTTTGCGTGCAGTTCTCCCTTAAGGGTATATGATCCGCACCGTCACTATCTGCGTCTACATTTGTCTACTCTGAAGAAATTTGAGGTATATCTTCCCTTGATTTTATTGGCGTCTTCCAAATATTTTTGTGTGCAAAAAGTCTTTGTTTTGCAGTATCTTTACCTTTATTTCTTGGAACTCTTTTTTTGTTTTGTTTTTTTGATATTATAACAACGTTTAATCAATCAATTTTTCGTAACACTCATAATTAAAACGACAGCGATTCTTAAAATAACTTTCTGTGAAGTCAGGAGTTGCTGAGGATGGGTCAATTGACGACTAATGTACGCCGGCGACATCAGTGTATTTTATCGTCTGTCAACGAATAGGGCCTTAGCGCCGAGCGTTCGCCGTTTACAGAATAGAGAGTCAGCGCGCGCAAATTAACGTCCAATTTTATTTCGATCTGTGTTATAGTTTAACCACTCATGATAATTAATAAAAATATCACGAAAGAAAGTTTTAATGCGATAAAACATATTTTAATAAACTAAAATAGTTGTGTACGTGTACTCGGATTGTATACATTTTATGCCTATTATTCTACATATTCTACATTTTCTACATACACGAAAAAATTAATTTTCTACGTGTCGTTACCCAACCCTGCTCCAAGGTCGTCATTTTCTTTTTTAGTGACATAATAGTAATTTTTTACTACTTTTTTAAGTTACTGCTTCTAATCTGTTTACTAAATTGCAACTTTTAAGTATCAGAACCTTCCTGAACTTTTGCAGCGACTACTCCATTACGTCCAGATGTACTCCTATAAGGTATTGCTATAAAGTAAAATGCGAGTCGTTGCAAAGTAGAAAAGTTGTCGTCTAATGTTACTTTAAACTGGCTATTACCAGCCTTTATTCTTCGGTTGCAACTTGTAGTAAATTACAGTAATTATTTACTACAAGAAAACTATTACCTGTTGTACTTGAGGTTCGGGAGATTGGGGGCGCTGGTACGAGATTCGGTCTACAGTGACTTTATAGGGACAGTGGCGACAATAGAAGTCCACCTCCATATTGATACAAAATTCTAAAGGTTTAAATGGGCGCACACATGTTATCGTTAGTTTTCGTAAAGTATGACTAATTAATCTACTTTAACACATTAATATAAGAAAATTGAATCAGCTAAAAGGTAAATTAATGAAATTATTATTAATTTCAATCTACAAAAGTAATATGCCGCAGAAAAATCTATCTATGCGAACTATCTAGTGCAAACTTACTTTTTCATTTAGATTTTTAACAAATAACAATATTTGTGCAAGTGATTAATGAGAGTTGTCTCCCAAGTGAATTTAGTAATGTAGTATGTACTGAAGAAGGCCTACAGAATAAAGTTCCTTTTATGCTAAATCTTAGAGAGCTTCTACCTCAAATTGGGGTGCTGAATAAAGTAAAACATATACTAAGACATGAACAATATTGTCTTTTACAGCAAAATAAAGCCAAAACATAATAATGTCCAATATTTAATAACTTTTCTTGGAGTCGACTTAAATTAAGATAGTCATAGTCATTTACAAATTCATCACAAATACTTTATAATTACAAGCAAAAAGCAGGTGAACCAGGCTTAAACACACTTCTCCATATGTCCAAGGGCTTAGAACTTATCGCTTGAATCAATATTCATTTTAATAATCACAAAAACTAATAAAATAGCACACTAAAACAACAAACCTCATAAGAAACACACGTAGGCAAAAAGTAAACAAAAGGATTTTAGCAGCAATATGGCAGAACCAATCAAATGGGTTACCCTATTGCGCCACCGTCCTTATAAAGGCACTGTAATTTGGTATACAGCCATTAAACGCCAATATATTCAGTCCGAATTTGTCCAATCTCAATTAGTTGTGTATGTGTTGTAGACGATAACCACGAGTAACAAGTTAAATGGCGTCACGTCCCATAAGAAAAAGTAGCTTTCCTCATTCATCCACATTTTATAGAAAATTAAAAATATCATAACTTCGTTGTCATACCTGAACAAAACAACATAAAGCGGTATTTTAAGGAAGCAAAATATAACGAAACAAATGGTTATGGTAGATAACTTTATTCGTCCCACATTAGTGTTCAAGACTTCAAAGTAATAGGGTATAAGACAGCTGCGTATTTAAAGAATCCAAAACCATAAAAGCGTATGATGGCAGTCGTAGACACTTGATGTTGAGTAATTTTTTGAGTAAAGAAATGTAGCTAACTTCAAAGTAAAAGTCCGCTAGAATGCCATTGTTTATTTTCATCTCCCCTATAACAAAGGAAAATAAGGTTGTTATACTAGACAAAACAGATTATCTTGAAAGAGTAGACCATTTGATTCAAACTGGTCCCTACGATTTAATTCAGAAGAACCCGTTATTAAAAATGATAACAGAAGTAAAAAATAATTTAAAACAGTGTAAAAACCTTGTGTCCGATAAACTAAAATTTAAACTAACACACATAGTAACCCACAGTTATCTAAACTGTATTGCCTTCCCAAAATCCATAAACCTGAGAAGTCCATGAGACCTATTGTTTCAGCTGTTGGATCACCAACGTACAATATTTCAAAATGGTTAGTAGAAGAATTCAGAAGATTAAATATCTCGTACGATAACTTTGAGGTTACTAACTCGTTAGAATTCTTAGATAAAATTAAGAATGTTCACTTAAAAAGAAGGTGAAATTTTAATATCTTTTGATGTAAGCTCATTGTTTCGTAGTGTACCCATACCACTAGCTTTAGAGTACCTAAAGGAACTACTTGAAATCAATAATTTGAAGAAAGAAATTATTGATGAATATTTACTTTTATGTATAAATCAAAATTTTTTTCAGTTCAACAATAAATATTATAAACAACTTGAGGGAACTGCGATGGGCAATTGCTTATCTCCGTTCCTTGCAAATTTGTTTATGGGTAGATTAAAAGTCCAGTGTGGTATAGATACGTAGACGATATATTTGCTATTTTTGATACTAAAACAAAAATTTGGCCACTTTCTTGAAACATTAAACAATAAATATCCTTCTATTAATTTTACGTACGAAAAGGAGAACAATGGGCAATTACCTTTTCTCGACACATTAGTTATTATAAATTAGAATTTGATATTTACAGGAAATTTACTAATACTGATAGGTATATAACATCCGACTCATTTCATTGCCGTCAATAGAAAATGGCAGCATTTCATTTCTTAACTCACAGATTAGGCAATTTTCCATTAAGTAAAGAACGTTTTAACAATGAAATGAATCGGATTAAAAATATAGCTAAAAGTAATGGATATAATGGTAATTTTGTACATAAATTAGTAAATAGACATAAGCATATGAAAATGTTAAAAGATGCTACTACTCTTCAAGCACCTGAGGCTCCCAATAAGTTCATAGTAATCCCATATGATCCGAGTGTTGCAAGGTATAAAAAGTATTTAAAAACGTAGGTTTTAGAGTAGCCTACAAAACGGAGAACAGTTTGAAAAATCTCCTTGGAAACCCTAAAGACAAAGTCGACTTGAAGGAGAGGAGTGGCATCTATGAAATTAGCTGTAATGACTGCGATCTAAAATATGTTGGGCAAACTAAACGCGCCATAAACATTTCGTTTGAAAGAACACATGGCACATTTAATACGGAAGAAGCAGAAAAGTCAAGCGTTGCCCGACATGCTTTAGAAAACAATCACCAAATAGGAATAAATAATCTTAAGATGATTAAAAATGTATCTAATAATAGATTATTGGATGCATTTGAGAGTGTCAAATAGTTAAATGTGGTAAAAACAGCAAATGAACAGAGGGCCTATTTCCTATATTCCCCTCTATTGTTTACTTGACAAACAGTGCAGTGGGACGCAACCAAGTGTGACCACATTTACCTATAAATAGTCTCGGTTAGGATAAGTTCCTTTAGTTTATATCATCTGCTGATGATGCTAACTTGGTTAGCTAAACGCGCGTCCAGAACGTAACAAGTTGTGGTGTAGTGTGGATAGAACTCTTGTATTTTGATCTCCCCTATAAATATTTAGCTATAATGTTTATTTTTGTGAGCGTAAAGATTAAAAATGCATACAAATTAAACGTCACGTTACTATTTAAACCGAAGTCCAAAATTACATTTTCGAGATTTAAAAAGGCCGAGATATTTGACCAAAATGTATTGAAAATTAACGAATTTTAAAGGCGCGTCATTTTTTTACGACTATCATCAACATATTCACCAGAGAAATTGCCTGCGTTTTAATTTTAGGTCCTTAGCATAGCTAGAAAACTAAGGGAAACACATGTATCCTACCTCAACAACTAATAACTTAGCCTATATACGCTCTACATCATTTTCCCAATTTGAGTGTTTGTAGTCGCCATAACTGTTTTGTGTGTATTAAAAGAAACCATACTTTGAAACAG
Organism: Kuschelorhynchus macadamiae; assembly: GCA_030620095.1. Taxonomy (NCBI): domain Eukaryota; kingdom Metazoa; phylum Arthropoda; class Insecta; order Coleoptera; family Curculionidae; genus Kuschelorhynchus; species Kuschelorhynchus macadamiae. Next base: position 815,376 of record JAUTXW010004545.1, on the reverse strand, counting down.
ATAACAAAAGCAATAAGGAAATAACAAATATGGTGAATTATTACTAGTCAGCTACTTCGTAAAAATAAAAAAAATAAGGTGGAACACAATGACGGCCTAGTGAAAGGTTAAAACAAATATTACTAAAAACCTAATTACCCAATTCATCTTAAATTTTGCACAAAAGAACGAACTGGTAACATTTTGGTATGAATCCAAGATGGCAAAACAAAATAGCGTCCTAATAAAATATTTAGAATTTTGTTCAAGAATTGAGTGTAGTATAGAGATAATGGCTAAAATTGTAGTACGAATTTAAGATGGTGGAACAAAATGGCGTTCAAATGAAACGTAAAAATAACCTTCTTATTTAATTGACTTTAAATTTTACACAAACAGTAGATGTAATATAGATGTAAGTTTTTGATACGAATTCAACATAGCAGAACAAAATGGCGCTCTAATTAAATTTAAAAAAATCAATGTAAAAAAGTTTTATTCAATTTATTTTAAATTTTGCTGAGAAAATCAAGTGTGGCATAAGTAGAACCTGGCAAAATATGGGTACGAATCCAATATGGTGGACCAAAATGGAGCCTAATGAAAGGAATGTTTCATAACCAGGGAAGTTCCGGGTAAAGGAAATTTTTTTTCCGAAATTTACGGAAAATCTGGAAAAGTCAGTCATTTACTTTCAGTGAGCGCTGGACACTGTGATCGATAACTATGGAAAACATTTCGCATATCTACTCTGCAATCTCTATCACTAAAATAATTGCCCTGATTTGATTCAACCAATATTGCAGATAATAATTAATTCACAGAACAATCAATGCATAATCTAGTATTTTATGCTATAAGTATCCTACAGGTCCGTAAAAGAATTATTCATCAGAAAATCGGAAATCTCTACTCGAAACTTCTTCACCCGATTTGAATTTCGAATTGAAAAGAGTGGCTATTTTCCATTACAATAAACCACTCGTAAAATAGAATTTCTTGCAAGTTTATTGCCGGATTTTCCTATTTATCGAAACAATTCATTTTCATGGGGCAATAATTTCTTTATTTAACAAAGGAAATTTAAATTTTTGTTATAGATGGTTTTAAGTTAAAGTTACATCAAAGTATGGGGCTTATTAATATAAATGGACATCAGTTAACTTTTTTTTAAATGAGGCAGAACATAAAGTTTAATACAGATGGTGTGGAGTTCACAATTTAGTTTTTAATGCACTATTTTTATGTAGACAGTGTTCGCCAAACCCAGAGGCCTATTGGAAGTGTCTGGAGTATTAATGAATACATATATTATTTTCAACATTGGACTTTGGCCATGGGTGAACATAAACGGTCTTTTTTAAAATATTTTAAATGGTGCGATATTGCCACTTATATCTTAAACCGGTAGCAACATCCATTTTCTAAGTTGAACACTCTGTATATTATTACATTTTTGTATTTTCATAAACATTTTAAATACTTTTTCTGTTATTTTTTCTATACCTAAATTCAGTCGTTTTCGAGAATATGACGATCGAAAATTCACATTTTTGACCCTTTGACGTACAAACGACTTAGCTTGGAACAAAATGGAAGTCACTTTCTTATCTTAGACTTTAATTATCAATTTTTCCACACCAGTTTCTCGTTTAACAGGGGTTGTCAAATATTGTACGTTCATACCCCGCAAGACCCCGACGTTGCCTTTTTCTAATATAGAAAACAGCGTTTGTTACATTCTCAGCGTGAAGTCTCATGGCCTACGTCGCACAGTGGAGTCATTTACATCCAATGTTGGAAAATATTATTTATTAAACCGCAACAATGGAAACCAGACTTATTTAATCTTAGTAGACAAGTTAAAATATTTAAAGTGGAGGGTTATGGTAAATCTCCAGAAGCATTTTACAGGGTGTATCAAAATCAGACTAACAATTTTCTTTAAAGATGGCTAAAATTATTGATTTTAAAGAAATCATTGAAATTAAACAGTGTATACTTATTTTTTAACAATATATTTTTGTTTACTATGTATGTTCATATTTAAATGAAATAACCTTAGAGTAAGAATTAAAGTAGAGATCAGATCGACCAATTTTTACCATAAAACAAGAAGTAAGGATGGCCCATGTTCCCAGGTGGCCGTTTGTTGACGAATGCCAGTGGCGGCACGAGTTTTCACTTATATCCCGCATAAGGAAATATTATTAATCGTGAAAAAATCATCGTTGCGGGTTTTTACAGATCTTCATGTTTTTCCATTACTGTCGGTCGGTCGGTCTGTTCCGGTTTAGCTGAAAAATCCACTTACTCGATTAACTTTAATTTTGTTTAATTTTCCATAAAAACTACGTCTGATACAAAAAAATATTGGTATGAATTCAATATGGCGAAACAAAATGACGACCTGTTAAAATATTTGGTGTACGAAAATGAAGAAATGGGCCATGCTTCATTATCGTTAACAAAAAGAATTCCTTAATGAGGCAAATAGGTATTTTTACAAACTTCAAAGAAATAATCGTCCTGTATTTCTAAAATCAAACCAATAAGTTTGGTAAGTTTAAAAGGAAATTAGTTATTTATATATTATTAAATTTTGGTTTTTAGTTATGTTTGCCTTATGTCACTGTCATTTTGTAATTGTGAAATTTAGAAAAATTATTTGTTCAGTTGTTAAAAATGTCATCTTAAATCTGTAACTGTCAAGTTAGACCTTGTCTAAATCTAAACCTCTTTAGTGAATACTATTGTTAGAGTTTTGGCTATAATCAATGTTTTTACGCGCTTTTATTGGTTTCCTACTCGTCTGATTGTATGTTTGTATGTCTGGCTCAAATCTTGTAATAGATTTTTCTCCAATTCCATTACCGATTATTTTCAAATCTGACATGCATACACTTTCTGATGTAAAAATCCGAATTTTTTTAGTCAACGTTTAGAAATCCAAAATGGTTCCGAACGAAACGGCCGACGAATTTTGTTACTTGTGTAGATTAAACTGAAAATTGGTGCCTAGGAAAATTTAAATTAAGTGTCAGCATTTAAAAATTCAAAATAGCGGTGCCAAAATGACAATGTCAACAGGTCGGACGGATGATTTTAACATTTGTGGGGATTATTTGAGGCATCTCACGGCAAAAGCGCCCATATCCACTTCCAGTAATTTTCCAGTATTTGCGAAAAACTGTTGTAACTCTATCATAGGTGGTAATAGCTGTAATTTGGCTTTGAATTATTCTTACCAACTGATAATATATAAATAAGCAAAGAAAATAAACGACAAATGTGTGAAAAAGATAAAACGTAGCTTTAAAATTTGGATATAGAACCATTTGCTGTAACAAAATGGATAAAGGAACTTTGCTCCATCAACATGAATATATGGGCTGTTTTGACACAATAATACACTTAGACAGAACGAACAAAATAACCTTTATTTTCAAAATTAAAAATCATTACTGTCTACAAAAAACAAAACTAAAGAGTCTTTCTGTAATTAAACAACACACATTTTAGAAAACAAATATGCTTGGAACCATTACACTCGATCAGCAAGTTAACCCCGTTTGCATGCCCTTCACAAAACACATCTTCTACATCTTCTTCAGTTTCGTTAACTGCGATGTTGCTAGCTAACACATTTTTATAGAAAGAACATTCTTCCATTGTCTCCCATGTTTCGCCAAAGTGCTTTTTCAAAAGGTTTTTAACGTCTTGAATTTTGGCTGATTTTAATGCAACTCCTATCGGTATTTCATCTGGCAACCCGATTAACTTTATTTTAACACCATTTTTACAACCAATTTACCATTGTTTAAATCGCTGTTGTAAGATGTTTCTCCTCTAACCAATATATTCTGTTGTTTAGATTTAGTGAGAATAAAACGTTTTGCTTCATTAAACTTAAAGTGCCAAGATGTAGTTTTTGTAGTAAGTCCCAACTAAAGCTTTCCAGTCGTATACCTTCAAGTCAGTACCCATTTTAAAAATAGTAGAATGCTCTGAAAAAATTGTTTCATATTCTGTTGGTTGTAGTATTACTGGTAGCTTACGCAGTTTCTTCTCTATGGAAGCAAACACACGGTCTGCTGGCAAAAAAGAGTGTCCAGTAATGGGGAAAATGATGTGTATTTCCTGAAGGTTAGGAGGTGCGACTCGTGCCAAGAAGTAGCTCAGCATCCCAATCATAATTGAATTACGGTTTTGCCCACCGCATCCGTCAGCACACAATCTAATCGTTGAGTAGGATGTCAAATCAAGGAGTGACAACTGATGAAACACCGCTGACGCAATTTCATTAGCACCCTTTTTGTGTTCATGCTCCATCCAAGAATAACAATATACATTTTCCGAAGTCAAGCAGTCTTTTGAGGTACCCTTTACAATGGTGAAGTTGTATATGTACATTTGCCTGCTATAGTAGGCAGTTTGATCTTGAACCTTTGGTAAAACCAGATTCTTTTGACAGTCAAAACTTAGTGTTAAGAGATCTTCCCTTTTTTCTTGAAGTTTTTTGAAAAACGCCTTGTATCGCATTTTGTGAAATTGAAGTTCAGTAATCAACTTATTTTTATCACGAGGATTGGTCTCTTTTTGGATCCTACTTTTGATTTCTATACATTTAGAACAGGCATCCGTGATAGGCGTGCCAAAACCAATGTTGTAGTTCATCGTAAAAATTTTTTGAAAGAACGTTTTTTTCGACTTCAGTGATTCATCACTCTGTTTAATGTTGTACATGCGATATAATTTGCTAATACTTAAATTTCCTGACAAATAACTCCGATGAACGGATTTCCCTCGGGAGTAGTGGCTTTCACAGCATTTTAGTTTTTCTATAAATTCTTTAATAGCGACCCTTTTCTTGTCATAAAGGGGGTTCGGCTTCGCCCCACCTCTCCTATCTACTGGCATTCTACCAGTATTTAAAAATTTTCTAGCCAAACCCTGAATTCTCTTTCGTGATATTTGGTGGACATTGATGAAGGTTTGCTGACACACACGTAGAAAAAACTTATCAGTACCGAAAACTCGAATGTAGTAATTTGTACTAACCTTCTTTGTAGAGGTAGCTTTTTCTTAGGACGTGGTCTTCTCGCAGTTGTGACCTTCACGTGTTTGATGATGAACGCATCCTGGGAGTTTTTTTCGCGCGTTGAGTAAAACTTGTCATGGAATTCTTTAATATCTCTCATTGTTAACTTCCTGCATTTGTAAGACTTATTGAAGTGGTCGCAACAAGGGTATCGTGGTGGACCAGGAGGATCATATCTGTAACAACAAAAAAGCCTGATAGTTTGCAAAAGAATATCGCAATATTTTAGGCTGTGGTAATAATGCAGTTTACTGACTTTTGCCAAAAATTGTTAAAAAATATTTAAAGGGATGACTTAAGCGAGTTTCAATCCCCTAAGCAATAAATAACCGGCGGAACAACAATAATTTCTTTATATTCTTAGCCCCTAAATTGCCCTGTTGCTGTTGGCCGTCAACATATTGTTCAACATGAAAATCAAAAACAAACAAACAATAAATCATTAACCATAGTGATAAAATAATACAAGCCCACTAATATCATGACTGTGATAACGTACCTTTTAGATTTTGCAGCATTCCTTTTCCATTTACTACGATCCCAAGGAGTCCGCCTAGCTTTTCCCGGTTCCGATGGTGTAATACTCTCGTTCATAGTCACTAAACTAAACTAATTTTACCACAATCGAACACTTTAAAAGAGTTAAATTTATATAAGTTAAATAATAGTTCTTTTAACTAAAATAAACATTAAACGACTCCTTCCGTTGCTAAATGTAAACAAATATTAAGCACTTTGAACGACGGTTGCAGTTGCACGTCAGATTTCTAGTGATTTGATTGGCTCGTTGGATATAGGCCTATTTGACACGTTTATGCTTGTAAATATGGAACCCTTTGCCGCGAAACCAGATATTTCATTGTATTTTTCAACGGGATAAAGGCCTCTTTAGCACACCAACAATTAATCAGTATATTCGTCGAGTGACACAGATTTTAAAACAGCCTTTAACTCACTTTTCACCAAAAATGGATATAGGCCCTTTTGGGGTGACACGCCTCATTTAAGAATGCACAACAAAACTCAAAATGGTGGCGCCATATAGCGAACGAATTTTGTCATTTGTACAGATTCGGCTGAAATATCAGTATCTAGAAGTATTTAAGAATGAAAGTTACCAAATTTTAGCTCAAATAACAGACTGATTTCAAAATGTTTGCAGATTTGATTAAAATTCGGCGTTTAGGGGTATTTAAGACTGCACATCATGAATTTTTGTCAACATTTTAAAAATTCAAGATTGTAAGCCAACATGGCGGCGGAATTTTAACATTTGTACAGATTTGAGAATACATATCATAAATTTTTAGTAAATATTTCAAAAATGAGAGTAGGAATGCCTAGATTGCGAGCGAATTTTAACGTTTATACAGATTTGGTTAAAAATCGATAATAAGTGTGCAATTTATACATTTTTAGTAATAAATATTCAAAATGAGGATGTCATCAATCAATCAATCCGATAAGTACTTTTTCTAAAAAATACAATTTTTAGTGAATTTATCAGATTTGACGTTTTTCTCATAGGTAGCCATGATAGTTCGATGCTAGGAGTCTTAAAATAGTGCAAACATTAATCTGAATTAATCAAGTTCTTATAAAGTGGTTTACTTTATATTAGCGATGTGATCAAATAATAGCGAGAACTTGTAAAAATTTAAGGTAACATAACTTAAATTACCACAAATTAACAAAAGGAAATGTGTGTGAATACAGAACCATTTCTTAGATTATACAATTTGAAAAAGTAACAATAAAATTAACATGTCATATTATTTGTGTTTCAGTAAATGTTGAAACTGTTGGTCATTCCACTCCAAACATTTCAAAATGTGCTTTTCCATGCTGTGTGTAGTGACTCTTATAATTTCACTGGCACTTTTTCTTTCAAATTACCCCATAAATAAAAGTCCAGTGGTGTGAGCAATCAAGCTCATCAACCAACAATTGCGACATCCATTTTTGAGGAAGTCACAATAGATCTCAATATTTGTAGGTATTTTACAAAATCAAAAGGTTCATCATTTATTTTGAAACCCCATTTCTTTGGTCGCATGAGGGTTTTGATTGGCCCAAAAGGGTCTATTCCTTCTATTAAAAATTCCTTTTTAAAAAAAATTGCGATTATCTTGAATTCGAATCAAAAGCATTTCTCAAAACTGAGTCCTTTCGATTTGAAGTCTGTGGATTTACATAGAAGTATTCCAAGACATTTATAACATTATCTACATCGGCAGTCACAGGTTTCGTTGAAGTATAAAAAGTGTTTAATCTGGAGCCATCATTTCTGGAATTGTTCTGTTTGCTCTCAGATTTTCTTTCGTTCTGTTTTAGTAAATCATGCGTTAAATTTTCTGCACATTGCCCATGTAGAATAAACAACTTCATAAGAACTTTATTTGAATACGTATTATTTGGATTCATTTTTAGTGTTCGGACCAGATCATTTACAAAACAAAAAGCCAGCAACAAACTATCATGGCTACCTATGACGAAAACGTCAAATCTCATAAATTCACTAAAAATTGTATTTTTTAGAAAAACCTGACACTTTAGGTATAGGAACATGCTATATCAATTTAAAGGAAATTTAATTGTCTTTCAGTTTTTGAAATAATATATAGGGTGTTCCATTAGAAGAAAACGCGTTTTTGTTCTCTTTTATAAGTAATGAAGTTAGAAATAATTTTGGATCACCCTGTATGATATCGATTCGATTTGCATATTGAAGTTAAATACCCTGGAACTACTTAAGCCACTACCCAAATCTCAATTTTATGTGAAGTAAAAAAACGGAAAAAATCAAAGTTTAATTAAGATCATGTTTTTGATTCGTGCAAGTTAAAAATGAATTAATATTTCGAAAACGGGTAGAGATAGGTGTAGGAAGGTATGAACGAAAAATATTAAAATTTATCAAGCATTTCAAAAAAGTAACAATATGCAGGGTGTTCCATTTAAAATAGTAAAATTACTACGTCTTGTAAGTAGAAGCGGCAACACTGTATTGCTGAAAATATTTTAGATCATCGATAAAGCAGGTCCGTTTACAAGAAACAAAATTTTTAGAACAACCCTACCACCTGTTTTCCGTAAACGTCTAACCTACCATCGACCTTGAATCACCCTGTTTATATATATATATATATATATATATATATATATATACAGTGTGTCCCAGATTCGCTTCTCTATATAGGGATCTCGGCTCCTATTATACCTACAGCAAAGGTTAAATGGGGAAAGTTTTAGAGGAAACTTATTGTATTCGATATCTGGCTTCAGATTTACGATCAATCAATAAGTTTGGGAAATATCGGCGAAAACCCGAAAATGGCGGATTTCATTTTTCGCCAGTATATCCAGAACGGTAAATTTGACAGCTGTCAAAATGTGACATTATTCGGACACATTTTTAAGACAAATAAGATGGCGTATACGACACGTCTTCATTGTTTTTTGTTAACCCGCAACCCGCCTCAACTTTCATTTTTCTTATGACCGCAATATTGGATTTTTGGAAAGAGCCTAAAATTTCCAGTCTAGTGATATCTCACAAGTGCATTAAATATTTTAGTGTCATCAAAATATCACACTTCGTAAATTAAGGTTCAATGTTTTTAAAGGAGGCCATGATTTATTTGTCACAAGATTACATTAATAGGTAAGTAATGTATTGAACGCATTGAATTTTCAATACAACATGAACGTAAATAACGACTTAAAAAAATCTAAATGAGCTTTAACTACTTTGTAAGTGGGTAACATTAATTTACAAATCTGCAAAATGACGTCCATTTGCACGAGACATTTTTGACAATTGGTGACTGTTTTTAGTACAACACTAGTAAGTGTATTTCGGTTAATATTTCTAAATGTGTCCAGAACTCTTTGTCTCAGGATTTCTATGGTCACGGGGGGATCAAATTCATAGATTTCATTCTTCGTGTGACCCCAGAGGTAGAAATCCAAAGGCGACAGGTCAGGGGATCTAGGAGGCCAAGATATTGGACCATTTAAAGAAATTATTCTTTCGTCAAACTGCTCTCTTAAGAAGTTCATGACTCGAATGGTATTGTGAGCCGGACATCCGTCTTGTTGAAACCAAATTCTTCTTAATTCATCTTCCGTTAGAATAACTCGTAAGGGTGGTACAACCTGGTTTCACAAAAGCTCTAGGTACCTCTGTCCGTTTAGGTTGTAGCCAAACAAAAATGGTCCAATGAGTCGATTTTCTGAAATGATTAATAATTTATAAATAGGTGCCCAACAGTCAAGGGCGGCAGGGTCGGCCGGGTGGTACTAGAAACTATAAATTATAAAGGGAAAATTATCTTTATTAAAAAGTAGATATTTTCTTTCCAAAAATAATTATCGAAACATCCCGTAATGAATGAGCTTGTATACAGTTGAAACCTATTCAGCTTTATTATGAAAAAGAAAAACATATTTGGTTAGCGGGAAAAAATAGCCGTAATAAATTATTTTGTTGGTATTGCATATTAATTTCGGAAATACTACAACAATTTATTTCAGTGATATAATAATCTTAAAGAAGTACACCGTGCCTTAATAAAACATAAAATATCAAAAGAACAAACCCCTTGCGCTTTAAAATTTAAAATATTCGGAAATACCTTCGCCTTTCTATAAATCATAATGAAAATCGAAAAATACTTCGACATTTGATTAATATGGTATTTTTTTCATAACGCAAGAACTAGGCTTTCCGGGTAATAATAAATCATTAAATTCAGACAATTCAAATAATTTTAGAGAATTAGCTAAATCTGCAGAATATTTAGATAAAGTGTTAATGAATTTATAGAACCCAATTCTAATTTTATAGGTTCTTCGAAACTACAATACAAAATGATTGAATGAAAATGTAATACAATATCAAAAAAGTAAGTTGACTGACTAGAGTAGAACGTTTTACTTTTTTTTTATTAGATTATACTCTTTTAGTATCATTAAAGAACTAAACAAAAAAAAAAGATTATTATTTGACCATCGTTTGGTGCCTATTTAAAAAAGATTGGTTAGATTAACTTACCAATGATCCCACACCAAACGTTACTTCCAAATCTGATTTGTAGACGTCTCTCTGCCACTTCGTGAGGATTTTACACATCCCAATGATGACGGTTGTACCTTAAAGGCTCCACAATTCATGAACCTGCTCTCATCGGACCACAAGACATGATTTACAAAATCAGAATTTTCATTACATCTCCTAGTATAACACTCACAGAACTGCAGTCGTCTTGGAAAATCAGTTGTAAAATGTTTCTGTCTCGATTTTCATCTAGGTTGTTCGAAGGCACCACGGTTAATTAAATTAACTATGATTTTCCTGAATTGGGTTTTATGAGGCTGCCGTCGTTCGGGGTACATCTCCAAATACCTTGCTGAGGTAACGTCAGCGTTTCTGTATGATTAAAAGTACAGAGCTAACATGTCAACCTTTTCTCCATTTGAAACGGAATGCCGGGCATTTTCTATAGGTTTTGACAATTTATGTGTTAGATTTATAATTTTATTGGGATAAAAGCGTACCTACTACTTATTAAAACACAGTTTTGATACTTTCAACTATTTAACTTAACGTCGAAGTCAAAATCCAATTTTGTTACAGATAAATCATGGCCTCCTTAGAAAAGCATTGAGAGCTAACATAACTTTAACCTGACTCTTTAGAAAAAACTGAAACCTAACTTTACGAAGTGTAATATTTCGATGATACTAAAATCTTCAATGCATTTGTGAGATATCACTAGACTGGAAATTTTAGGCTCTTTCCAAAAATCGAAAAATCCAATATGACGGCTATAAGAAAAATGAAAGTTGAGGCGGGTTGCGGGTTAACAAAAAACAGTGAAGACGTGTCGTATACGCCATCTTATTTGTCTTAAAAATGTGTCCGAATAATGTCACATTTTAGCAGCTGTCAAATTTACCGTTCTGGATATACTGGTGAAAAACAAAATCCGCCATTTTCGGTTTTTCCCCGATATGTTCAAAAACAATTGATCGATCGTAAATCTGAAGCCGAATATCGAATGCAATAAGTTTTCTCTAAAACTTTCCTCATTTAACCTTTGATAATAGGAGCCGAGATCCCGGTATAGAGAAGCAAATCTGTGACACACTGTATATATATATATATATATATATATATATATATATATATATATATATATATATATATATATGTAATTCAATGCCGGTCGTGGTATTAGCCAGCGGAGTAGTTGTTTTTGTGATTCCATTTTGTGCCTTTGCCCTACACGGGGCTCGCTAGTCGATGGCGGCCTGATGAGCTCTAATAAGAGCGAAATCGCGATCGTCTTTTGACTAAAATGGATCATTGTGTCTGCTGTGATGCAGAACATGTTCCAAACAAGGATCATTTTCTTGTTATGACGTTGGTGTACGTGGAATGAAAACATACTATCATTTAATGCTCCCAACGAAAGCCAGGAGTCACAATGTAATTCAATGCCGGTCGTGGTATTAGCCAGCGGAGTAGTTGTTTTTGTGATTCCATTTTGTGCCTTTGCCCTACAAGGGGCTCGCTAGTCTATGGCGGCCTGATGAGCTCTAATAAGAGCGAAATCGCGATCGTCGTTTGACTAAAATGGATCATTGTGTCTGCTGTGATGCAGAACATGTTCCAAACAAGGATCATTTTCTTGTTATGACGTTGGTGTACGTGGAATGAAAACATACTATCATTTAATGCTCCCAACGAAAGCCAGGAGTCACAATGTAATTCGGTACCGGTCGTGATATTAGCCAGCGGAGTAGTTGTTTTTGTGATTCCATTTTGGGCCTTTGCCCTACATGGGGCTCGCTAGTCTATGGCGGCCTGATGAGCTCTAATAAGAGCGAAATCGCGATCGTCGTTTGACTAAAATGGATCATTGTGTCTGCTGTGATGCAGAACATGTTCCAAACAAGGATCATTTTCTTGTTATGACGTTGGTGTACGTGGAATGAAAACATACTATCATATATATATATATATATATATATATATATATATATATATATATATATATATCCCCACCACCTACTTCTTTAGAATTAGATTAGAAAACGTGACATTTAAGTAGTCTTTTCTGACCATAATGGCTGACTAATTTGTTGATGTTATTATCACATTTTTATTGTAACACCCTCTTGCGGTAAATTACGTAATGTAATTCTAGTAAAGAAGATAACTAAAGTCACATGTCTCATTGACATTGCTATGCCAAGTAACCACAAGCCAATAAATTGAAAAAAATAGAGAAAAACACTGTACTTGCCCAGGTTAATAAGAAGATAATATGAAAAAAAAAACAATTTCAACTCACAAATACAAAATTGGGTTCTACTGATCACCGAAGGAATTCTTACAATAAATAAGCTGGGGGGGGAACTTGGCAGAGCCCGTTCACACAAAGCGAAAGAAAACCGAAGCGAGATTTTCTCGGGTTTTATTATTCTGATTCACTTTTTCATCCATGGGTGAAAGAGTGAATCAGAATAATAAAACATATCTTTTTGGAAGTCTTCTGTTTCTGATAAAAAAAATAAGTTTGTTGAATCAGCAAATCTTTTAACTTTGTTGATTCCTATAAGTATAACCATCGAACTTATCTTAAAGTGAAAATTTTAAGAACCCCGGAACATTAGGCCTATAGATAGAGGGTGGGTCCCTTTATATCAAGGGTAGTTCACAATAGAGGCAGACCACATGCTAAAATCACACTGAGGTGCACAGATGGTCTGTATTGATTTTATTTTGAAGCTTTTTATTGCGCATTGGTGGCTGATACGTGCAGAGAGTTACAAAATGTTACTAATTTAAGAAACGACAAAATTTATTTACACTAGGCTTAAAGCCTACTTTACATTGGTACATTTAGTAGTATAACTTGTTCCAAAACACTCTACTAATTTTGGCAAGGAGGTTCCTTTTCATAAAGCATGTAGTTCACTCTAGTAGGGTTTAATTTATTGCTTTCGCTGAAATTTAAAAACAAGCTAAGAGGAAATTATTAATTAAATTATAATTTTCAAAAATTCGTTTTTTGAAAAAATCTTTTTTTTTTATTTGTTTTTTTTTTAACAAATTAATTAAACGCATACACATTATATTCTCATTCCTATATCATCTTCTGTATTATATAGAAGTCAGTTTACTAATATTTAAGTTATTTTTTTTTTAGATTGCGATGACGAGACGAGATCGTTAGATTTTGATCAGCCGCTTCTTCGAAAATCTCACAACGTACTACTCGAACCTGACTATCAACATCAGAATCATCCATATCCACCAGATCTTCTGTCTTTTCCCCCAAGAACTCAAATATCTCCTGCAGGATCCAACGCTTCAACTGTAGTTATTGATTCAAGGTAAAACTGTTTTAAACACTCTTTATTTTCGTTATTTCGTTACATTTAACATGTAAATGTAATTACAAATTACATTAACTTATTTTTACAGAATTTTATCACATTTTACTAGGCAGCGTTCATATCTGTTTTTAAACAAAGTATTTAAGTTGAACAATTCAATAGCAAATTACAAAAAAAGGCAGCTGAAAGGAAAGCGATCCCCCAAAAAAGACATTTAGTTGTTGAGGTATTGCTAACCTGAAATCTATGGTGGATGTAACTGATTTTCATTTAAAACTATTAACAAAACAATTGCAACCCCACAAAAGCATACGCGAATCAATTCTTTCTCAATTTTGAGTAAAAGTGATTAAAGAACATAGCACGTTTTAAATGTAATTTGGCCCTTTGTCTAAATTATTGAAAATTTGATATATTTATTTTACTTCTTGGCAGGTTTACCACAAAAAAGAAGTTAAAACTAGCCATTTTGTATTTTTTCCCTTAAATAGTGATACTAAAAATAAAAAAGTGTATGAAAATGCAAAAGATTTAGATTTTTTTTGTTGAACCACTGGAGTGCATATATGATTTTTAAAATAATAAGTTACCTAGTTTTATACCAGATGTTACTAAAAACTAAATTAAAAAGTATAAAATTTCAAATATTGTCTATATAATTTTTATTTCATACGATTTTCATATATTAGCTCAAACTTTAATGGAAAAATAATATACCAAATAATCACATACAGGGTGTCTCAGCTGAAGAGTCGTGTTCAAGCTGTCCGTGTATCAATAAACAGTCGACTTGAAACTGAAAATTTTAGCAGTAAAATTCTAATTTTTGCCAAACTAGTTTTTTATTAGCATAATTATTTACAAAGCGATTTGTGCTGGCTTAAAATTTTATTTGCGTTTTGTTCATTTTTAGTTCCCTCGTAAAACAAAAGTATTGTTTCAGGGTCCCTTGATGCCGAATAACATGTTTTCTCAATTCCGTCGGTCTGTCTGTCTGTTCGCAGCATAGCTTAATTAAACTACTTACCCTATTGATGAAAGATTAAGGGTCATATGGGGATGACATGGTAAAATTTTGGTAAAACAAACTAAAATTTTCCAACATGGCGGAACAAAATGGCGACTTAAAAAAAAATATTTAAAATTTCAGCCTGAAAAACTACTTAATGCACTGATTTCAAATTATGTACTATAACTTATTGCGATATAGAGAAGAACTAGTAAAATTGTTGTACTAATTTAAAATGGCAGAACAAAATGGCGACAAAAAATATTTATAATCGTAAACAAATCATATCATGTTTTACATATTTTCAAGTTTTAGCGTCCTAGATGCCAAAAAAATCTGTTTTATCAATTCCGTCGGTCCGTTTGTCAGTTTGTCTGTCTGTCTGTTAGGTCGTGAAGAAGATGGTGACCTAGAGCATCGTTAAAAAAATTGCAAAAAAACTAATTATCCAATTTCCTCAATTTTTTCACAAAAAAACAAGTGTTACGTAGGAATAAACTGGTAACATATTGATATGAATACAAGGTAGCAAAACAAAATGGCGGCCCAATTAAATATTTAAAAAATCGGCCTGAAGAAACTACTCATTAGATTCATTTCAAAATGTATGCAAGCATTAAGTGCGATATAGAGATAAACTGGTAAATTTGTGATACGAATTCAAGATAGTGGAACAAAATGGCGACCAAATATATATTTTTTAAATCAACTCAAAAGAAATGTATTTAATTAAATGTGATATAGCGATAAACTGGTATAAATTCAACATAACGTAACAAAATGGCGGTGTGTGTCATTGTAAAAAATGCTTATTGAATTTGGTTTAAATTATGCTCACAAATCAAGTGTGGTATAGCTGGAAACTGGTAAAATATTGGTAAAAATCCAATATGATAACAAAATGGCGCCCAATAAGAATGTTTGAAATGATATTTGTAATAAAAGAAAGGACTCATAGCGATGCCGGGCAAAGGAAATTTACCGATTTTTTTATGTATATACATCTATTACTCCGCGATGGTTTGACCAATTGGATGAAATTTTCAAGGAATATTCAGGATATTACGGGAGTGGTCCCATAGCAAGCATATTTAAAAATGTAAAAATAGCGGAATGACGCCATTTTCAATTATTTAGGCGAGCACCTGAGCCAATATATATTGCGTTCACCATATCATGAGGAAAAAAAAATATGCATGTTAATATCATGTTTCATCTGATTTTTAGGTTTTTTAATGGCAGGAAGATCTATTTGACACGCCTTTTTAAATTTTGATAATTTTTATAAAATGAATACCGCGATTCTGGCAACCTGTTATATGCAATTGACCCAGTAGCTACTTATTTATTTTAATAGGGATACAATTTTAACTTAAGTTTATGCTCTAAAATTTAAAACTTTGTAGAAATAGAACTAAAAATGATAAAAAAAAATAAAACCAGACTTCAAAAACACTAAAAAGTAAAAAAATAATATTTTATTCCACACAAAAAATTTGATTTACGAAGTCGGTCTCAAAGCAACAAAGACCCTGTCTGTTTAATATGGTACATAATTTGCCTGACACGCCTGATAATTGAATTGTTTTTGCTCGTATAGTTCTTATTTCTCTCACTAAATTATAACGCAGTTCTTTGATATTTTCGATATCGATATAATCGATTTTGCGAAAAAACCCAGAGATAGAAATCTAAAGAGTTTAAGTCCGGGCTTCTTGCTGGCCAGCGTACAACCCATTTATCAAGAAATAAATGATTGAAAATCATTGTCACTTCTCTTCCATTATGGGGAGGAGCACCATCTTGTTGGCACTATAGATTTCTCAATACTTCTAATGGTTCGTTCTTAAGGCATTTCTTGCTCTATCAAATCTATGTATTTTTGAGATGTAAGCTGATCATCCATAAAAAAATGGGCCAATGATTTTCGGTTACGCCACATTCCCACCCATACACTAAACGATTCCCTTCCTTGAGGTCTGTCTCACTTCTTGATTTTCAAAATTTCAAAAAATCACCATCTTCTAATTTATTTGCATCCAACGACAAAATTCTAGACGCTTTTCAGAACCACCAGGTCTCAAAGTTTGACTCACGTGAATTTTGAATGGCTTGAACCCATGCGATCTAAGAATTCGCCAAATTCTCATGCGTGGTATTTTCAAATCATCTTCATTTGCCCTAGGAGATGATCTAGGTGCATTTTCAGTCTATAATATAG
Source organism: Kuschelorhynchus macadamiae (assembly GCA_030620095.1). Taxonomy (NCBI): domain Eukaryota; kingdom Metazoa; phylum Arthropoda; class Insecta; order Coleoptera; family Curculionidae; genus Kuschelorhynchus; species Kuschelorhynchus macadamiae. The sequence goes on along the minus strand of JAUTXW010004545.1, from coordinate 798,657 downwards.
AAATTACTAAATAATTAGTTACCTTTTGGTACGCTATATTAAATTACAGCATCTAAAATACGCGCTTCTTCTTCCTGATCCATATGGCAGGCGAATGGATCATTCGCCTGCCGTATTTCTTCATTGGTTTTTCAAAACCTCCATGCTCTGCTAAATTTTTGTCAAGTCTTGCAAAATAGGAAAAATGTGCCCTTTCAGGATATTTCTGCAGATATCGTTCACTTGAAATTTAGGCATTTCTATGACAAATGTAGTATATGCGGATCCTATCACGTTTTTCTAAACACGCGAAAGGCATTTTTATTCATAACACAAATCGAGAATAATCAAGACTTAAATAAGTAAAGAAAAACGTCAAAATACTCCTGCCATTTTGAAACAAAAGAAAATTCCATTGCTAAGTATGATGGATAAGGAGTGTATGACACTATACAAATATTGCTATTGTAGAACAACACTAGGACAACTTAAAAAAAGTATCGTCAGTGTCGGATTGTAAATCTAATGGCATCATCATGTAGGGGAGCAAAAATTGAAGTTTGTTTTAATCTATTTTTTTTTCAGATAAATTCTCAAATTAAGTTCTGGCAATTACAAAACATAAATTCTAAGAAATTATTTTTTTCTAATATTGCTAAAACAGACCAAAAAAAATTTTACTTTTTCACGGTCATTTTTTCTTCTCTACAGGATGGCGTCATCAGGGTTTTGATCGGACGTTTCGTTCCATCGCCATCATCAGCAACTAACACTGATGAGGATTAATTAAGCGTAAAGTGGAATTTTTTGTCTATTTAAAAAAACGAAATTGATGATGGTTGCAAAGAAACGAAACGTCGGATTGAGAATCTAGCAGCGCCATCTTGTAAAGCGGAAAAAGTAACAACGAGAATGTGGAATTTATTTTGTCATATCACTTCAAATAGAGTCAGAAAAAAATAACGGAATCGCGGATATTTGGTTTTTTTCGAATATCTACGGAAGTATTCGGAATTTTCAGACTTTTAAGGCGGCATTTTGACTGGCATGAAACTGCGCAACTTTGCCCTAATTTAACCATTTTTGTATCTCTTACAGTTTCCGAGATCCCAATGATACGCCTCGAATTTGGGACACCCAGTAGGTTACTGAATAAAAAAAATAATGTTGACATTCAATATATAAATGTCTGTTTGTGATTAAGTAATTAAAAATTAGTTTGCGCCGACTTCATGAATTCAAATTTTCAATGTGGAATAAAATATTATTTTTTACTTTTTAGTAGTGATGAAACTATTACGATTACGATTAACCGCCGATTATTGGGATTTTCCGATTAATCGTAACCGCCGATTATTTACACGATTATTAAGTTAAGTACTAATAACTGATAATGCTTGAAACATGCTTACTGCTAAGGCAAAATTTCCACAAATAGATCATGTGAGTTGTATAGTTCATTCGTTGCAACTGGTATTAAAGGTAAGAAACAGGAAATATAAAAACAAAACCCGAAATTCTAAATTAATGTTAATTTATTTACTTTATTTTTTGGTGCCATTTTTTCAGTGGATGATATCAAGGAAACTATAATTATTGCTATAAAAATAGTGGGACATTTCAGTCATTCAACTAAAGTTTAAAAAAAAACTTAAGGAAGCACATAAAAATTACAGTTTACTTGGACATGTGCTAATACAAGACGTCCCAACTCGATGGGACTCTACATATGCAATGTTAGATAGATTGAATGAACAACATATCGCAGTTCAAGCTGCATTTCCTAAACTTAAATATCCATATGATCTCAGTACTCTTCAGTGGATCTTAGTTGAACAATGATCTATTTACTTTAGTGAGTGCACTCCCATTGATAAACTCCCTCTTTAAAATGCTGAATAAAGAATCTTTAGATAAAGAGAAAGACAGTTTTAAAATTATTGTTGTTAATTTAAAACATCACTCGACCCAGAGGTTTAATGATCTCGAAGAAAATGAAAATTATATCTTGGCCACTATCCTCAATCCTCGGTTTAAGGCGCGGGTGTTTAGACACCAGAGAGTGGACTTAAACCGCCAGCAACCGAAGCCTTTACGAGTGCAATTTGGAATATTTGGAATTGGAAAATTTTGCTGGTCAGTGCCATATATACTTTCATAAAGACATATTTTCGAATTAATTTTAGAATACTGCTTCTCTAATAATGCTTTTTCTTATTTTCAACCAGTGGTTCAAGGTCACCTAATTTAGATCACTCAGCAAATGTTTTCAGATATTGGTCTGAAAGTACTTTGCATCCAGATTTAAAGAAATTGGCACAAAAATATTTATCATTCAAACCATCCTTGGTTCAGTCGAAAAGGTTATGGCAGCAGGGAATATTCAAAGTCTTAAGAGAAACCGTCTTGGTTCCGATTTGAATGTGTTATGTTTCCTTAATAAAAATTTAATGTCCTTAAATTTCCAATATTAAATGCCAAAAATAGGTAATTTTGGTTTTTTTGCCGTATGGTTTGCTTTTTTTACTTAGATTTTAAATGTTTTGGTTGTGATTTATTATTTTGTTTATAGTTTGTATTTATTTTCTTTCAAATTTCTTTTAAAAAATAAAACATATATTAAGTATATATTTTTACATTTTTTTATTTGATAATCGTAATCGTACGATTATTTTGGTTCTAATCGTAATCGCAATCGTAATCGTATAACAACAATCGTTGCATCACTACTTTTTAGTGCTTTTTTTTTTAAGTCGGTTCAATTTTTTTATAAAAATATTGATATTGAGTCGTTTTACTGTGGTTAAATTTAATGTAAAATAAATATTAATGTAGAAAAAAAAATAACTATCCGCATTGTTTCAAAAACAAATGGACAAAAAAGTAGAAATACAATGTTGGTTTAATTTTTTTATAAAAATGTTTATATTTGAGCCGTTTTGCTTTAGTTAAATTTAATGTGAAGTAAATATAATGCAAAAAAAAACAACCTAGAAAAAAATAGTTTGGTCCGAATTTTTTTAAAAACAAATACAAGAAAAGTTAAAAATACAATGTTAAAAATTAAATGCAAAATTTTATCGCCAAATGTAGAACTCTTTTAACCTAACAGCGTTTAAACATTCTCATTTCTTACCATGTTTCTTCCGCTTCATTCCCTAATTTTCCTAAAATGGAGTTTTGTAATAAAATACGAAATTATGCACGCTCTGTATCCCGTGATCTGGAGGGTTGGAATTGAGCTCGGAAGCTAAAAGCTTTTAGTTTCGGTCAATAATATATAACTGTTTTTGAAAGCCGAAAATGGAAACCCCAAAAAAAAAGGTGATAACCGAAGAGGTAATTTACACATTTTGTATATGTAATCAAAGCCAAAGAATCCTGTAAACACCAGGTACGATGACTTGTTGACGTTTTTGTTTATTTCGACTTCTGGTTTTTTTATTTTTAGGCATTTCTTCTAGATTTTATTTACATGTATGTGGATTAAAGATATTATTAGAAGGTATGTTGCAGGTGGAATGTGGTTTATGTACATTTTTATAGAACTTCTCACTTGGTTTTTGGATAACTAAGAAACGTTTAATGTGTATTTTCCATTAGTAAAATTTAAATATATCATGAATCCTAGTAGCAATTGGTATTGGACTGCTGAAAGTGCAAATATACTGACAAAAAAGGCGTCGTTAAACAGCAGCGAAAAAAGCGTAAAATAGAATATTAAAATGTTTAAAAATATCGCCTTGAAATTGTATAAGCCTCTAAACTTCGTCCATATATTTTTGGAACCGACCAATTATGTTAGTTTAAGAAGTTTTTTTTTCTAAAATATCGGTGTATAAACAACGTTTTTTTACTTTCTGGTGGGAGCTGTCGTAGCTTTATGTTATTAGTTTGACACAATGAATTTTTTTTATGTAAGTGCATCGATTACCTCGCGATGGTTTGGCCAATTTGGTTGACATTTTCAGGAATTATTCAGGATATTAGTGGTCTCAGCAAGCATATTTAAAAAATTATTTTTTTTTAGTTATTTAAATGAGTGCCTGAGCCAATAATTATTGCGTTCACCATATCATTAGGAAAAAAGGTGTTTTATATGATTTTCAGTGTTTTTAATGGCACGAAGTTCAATTTTGCTCAGCTTTTTAAATTTTGATAATTTTTATAATATTAGTACGGTGATTTCTGACAAAATTTCATATGCAATGGCCCCAGTAGCAACTTATTTATTTTATTAAGTACCTCCAAAATTTTAACCTAAATTTAAGCTTTAAAATTTAAAACTTTGTATAAATAGAATAAAAACACTATAAAGTAAAAAATATGATTTTATTCTACTTTGAAAATGTTTATTTCATGACGACAAAATTCAAAATATTATGTAAAATTTCTTTTGACTTTGAAGGGATAATAAGGAGATAATATGCTTTTATAGTACGACACACGATAACTGGTCATGACTAATAATTAATACCTTTATACATTATAAAACTATGTTATAATCAATAAATAATTTAATATCAAAGTCAATGTCACTACGCTAAATTCAACAAAATTAAAAAGAAAATAAACAGAAGAAAAAACTGATATTAGATACATGATTTTATTTTATCAGATGTTCAAAATGAGGGCCATTTTGTTCTAAACATTTATCAACTGTCTTTCGAAAAGAATTCCGCACTCTGAATAACATATCTGGGGTGATTTCACGAACTGCGCGCGCAATCCTTTATCTCATGTCTTCGGCTGTAGTTGGAGCAGTCACCACTTTTTAGGGGTGGTGGGTAACTTTTAAATGTTAAATGGAAAGGTGCAGTTTTCTTTCCAGATTCGTAATCTCCAGAAAAAACTACTTTATAATCTATGATTAATTTAATGTCAAAAATTAAAAAGAAATTCAACAGAAGAAAAAACTGATATTAGGTACATGATTTTATTATCATAGGTGTTCGAAATGACAACCATTTTGTTCAGAAGTATTGTCGTTGTTTTTTCTACATCCTTCGAGAATTACCATGTCAACTGGGTAAAAAAATACGGTATTTTGGTTAGATTATGTAGTTAATTATTTTTTTCCTGATTTTTTTGGGAGCTCTGCGGCACTGCAGCAATGATTCACCAGTCGCCACTATTGCAGTTATCATGACAACGAACGACTTGACATGTTATGATATTGCCAGTAATTTTCTTAAATTATCTTCGAGTTTAAAGTCTTTAGTTTAAGCGTCTTGTTAAAATAAGTGTTCATTGTGTTCATTTATTGTTTTTTTTAAGTTATGTTCGTTTATTATTTAGCTGTGTTATTTCTGTTCGTATTTAATAATCTTAGTTGAGATTTTAACTACCTATCCTTAAAATGAATGAATTCAACTGCTAAGTTGACATGTTATTAATTCTCGGAGAATGTAGAAAAAACTACCGCAGTGCTTCTGAACTTTGGGCGGTAAGATTTCCCCACTTAGCACCAAAATCTCACATGGCGTTCAAACGATTAGAGAATAGGAGTCGTTAGACCGGCCAACTCTCCTCCAGAAAACGCAGCAGAAGGAAAACGAAAACGAATGACGACATGGCGGTAGGAGTTTTGGGAACAGTAGCTCTCAACCCTCATATTGGTTCCCGAGAACTATCCAAAGACGCTGATATGTGTAAAACATTCGTTCTCAGGATTTTGCACAATTTTAAATTTCATCCTTACCGTATTACCTTACATCAAGAACGGATGTACACCCGGAATGAAAACACCTTTTATATATATATATATATATATATATATATATATATATATATATATATATATATAAATTAAAAGATATATATATATATATATAAAAATATTTCCAAATATATAACATATGGGAATTTTTTTTATTAACTACACAATCAAAATAAAAATATTCTCAAAAGTTGGTGCATCCTCGATAATCATATAAAGTGTGCTTAGAATGGTTGCAAGTCAAACAGCATACAGGGTAGGTCAAAAAATATTAAAATCATGCAAGAGTAAAGTATCCTTATTTCGAAAGATTCAGCAAAATGTTATTAAGAAAAGTTGTTTGGCATCAAAAGTTATGCCTGGATACAAAAACATTTTTTTTTTTTGATATATATATATATATATATATATATATATATATATATATATATATATATAATATATAAAATATATATATATATATACAAATATATATATTTATTTATACAATGTAGTCATTTAAGTGTGCAACATATGGGAATTTTTTTTATTAACTACACAATCAAAATAAAAATATTCTCAAAAGTTGGTGCATCCTTGATAATCATATAAAGTGTACTTAGAATGGTTGCAAGTCAAACAGCATACAGGGTAGGTCAAAAAATATTAAAATCATGCAAGAGTAAAGTATCCTCTATGCCTGGATACCAAAACATTTTTTTTTTTGGAAAAAATCAAAAAAGTTTTTCCAACCAGACGGAGCTCCAGCACATAACTCCCAAATTGTGAGGCGGTATTTAGAAGAGAACTTCCCGAACGCTGGATTGGAACGCACGGACCTGCCCGATGGCCTCCTAGGTTGCCTGACCTGTCCATATTGGACTTCTTTTTATGGGGTCACCTAAAAAATTGAATTTTTCGTACCCGACATAACACAGTTCAAGACCTGCGTAACACCACTGAGCAGCCATTTTTGCAAATACAAGCATGCAATGTAGTCATTTCAAATGCACTGGGTAAAATTGCAAGAGTGTGTGAGAGATTTGAGCAGTCCTTTTGAACATGGCTAATTGCGAAAAATAGATATACTTAATATATTCTTAAAAACTTAAACTGTAGCCTTATTTTTAAAATAAGTATAGATAACTATATATTTTTGAAAAGCTCATAATAAGACGAATAGGACTACGTAAAAATATACAGGGTGTCCCATTTAAAAAAAACGTAACTTTGGGTCATGTATCAAAAACGACGGAGCCGAGTAAAAATCTGTCCACGCCACTGGATTCTACGTAAAAAACTCTATAAGAGCCAGTTTTTACCTTTTCGATACGTTAAAAGATAACCGAGATACGAGGGGTGTCCCAAAATGCAACTTTTTCAATTTGGCCCTGTATGTCCGAAACGAGGCGGGCTATGGAAGATCTGATTACGGCAGCTTGAGTTTGACAAAAAAGTGGTACGGTGTCGCGAAAACCTCAACTCTAAATATTTGCAAATAACGGAGATACCTTGCATTTACAACCAAAATTGGACACCCTGTACAATTTGTTTTCCCTAAACATACATACTTAATAATTTTATCTGTAAATATAGGTACCTAACTTCTAATCCTCATTGCTTTTGAAAGTATACTACCACTGCAGTCAGGCCTAATTTAAAAATAAAACGAGGGACAGTTAACAAAGTAAACTTGTGTTTTCATTTATTTATTTATTTTTATTGTTAATTTATGTTTATTACTAAATAATTATTTGTTTATATAAACTGTGTTATCTGTTCATACTGGAATTCTCTACGAGGGCAAATTTGTCTAGTTTTTTATATTGCCTTTCAGTTTTTAAAATTATTAAGTTTTCTTACGATTCTTAATGACATTTTATACAAAAGATTCATCAATTTCAGATTCCCTCCACCTCATGGTCCGCCAAGTCCAATGAACAGTCCTATCTACGATCAACTGAGTATGTATAAGACATTGCCCTATTCTAGATCGCATAGTCCTTTTACCCAGGCTGTCGGAGTACCGAGAATTCCCAGACAAGGGGCCGGCTATGTGACAATTCCTAGAAGACCCAGGCAGAGTTGGAGTTCGGAACCACCGCCAACTAATGAAGTGATAGGTGAACCAGTTTACGATAACTTGGGGATACGCTCAACTGCTGATGGTAATTTTTTTAAGTAATTCCATTTTGAAAATGTAATATTTTTCTTAAAAAATCATGATTTTTGAGATTAGACCGTGTGGAATTGCTATTCGACGTTTCGCCTTCGATTGCACAAGGCATCTTCAGGGATTTTTACTCCACGAGATCTGAATTCGTCTATTTTCAAGGAATAACCTTGCAAAAATATTTAACAGATTAAAGTGGTTATAACCTTGTTTCGGATAGTAACCAAATTTTTTAAAGAACATATATTTTAAAAATTTTCTCTGTACTCTCTCAATACTTTTACTACTTGCATATCCTAATCCAGGTAATACAAGACAATCAAATAACCTTAAATAAGCGTCAACTTTAAACTTTTCGTAGCTCTGATGATGAAACCCCTGGTTCGATGGGATTCAATAATTTTTTCATGATGTGTTTTGAAAAGTTTAAATTAGTGTCGAATAACACTCCCAAATCTTTTTGAGTAGATGTTTGCTCAAGGGCCACTTAATCAATAAAATACTCTTTGCTCACAATATTCTTTTTAAGTGCCAAAGACATTGCTGAGCATTTTCTTACATAAGGGTTAAAACTATTAACCTTGCGCCAGTTAACCACACTACTTATATCCTCCTGTAAACAATCACAGTCATGGTCATTTATCACCTCTCTTTAAAGTCATCAGCCAACAGTATCTTATTAGAATGTTTATCAACTCGGTATAGACCCTTGGGGAACCCCGGAAGTACTAATATATATGTTAGATTTGGCGCCTTTTATCTAAATGTATTGCTTTCTGTTACTTAAGTATGACTGTATTAAATCCACTACATTCATTTTTTCAAGGAATGAATACAGCGCTATGTGACACCCTATCAAACGCCTTTTCCATATCGATATAAATTACATCATTTTGTGTTTTATTATTTAAAGATAAATTGTGTAAAGGTAAGTAAATTAGTAAGTGTTGATCTATTCGGCAAAAAAACATTTTGAAGCTGTGTTTAACCAAGTCAGATATTCGATTAAAGAGAACTATCTCAGAAACTTTCAAGATAACATTTACTATAGTTATGGGTCGATAATTAGTTTATTTCATGTTTAACCCCACCTTTCAAAACGGTCGCTACTTTGCTAATACACCAGTCCGTAGGATAGGCTGCTGTACGAAGACTAAGGTTAAATATGTGCAGCAACGGCTGCACTAAGAATTCCCCACAACCCTTGACTATAGAACCTGGCAACCCATCTAGTCCAATAGCTTTGTTGCCCTTCAACTTTTTTAGAGCTGCTAGTACCTCAAGATCGGTACAAAGAGAGTCCAAAACAATCTCTGGTCACTACAGTCTGATTCTCCATTGGTTTCTCCGATGTAAAAACTGAAATATAAAGCAAAGACATTAACGATATTGTTTGTGCCTGAGTAACACACATTGTTGCAATTAATCTCTACCGGAATATCGGCATCATCCCTCTAGCTCTTTACATAAGACCAGAAAAATGTGGGATCATCACATGAACTTAGCTCAACTTGTGCAATATAAGCACTATGCGTCTTTCTTATTTTATTTTTAATTTGTTGCCTTAGCATCTTATATTGTAGATGTTTGCTCAAGGGCCACTTGATCAATAAAATACTCTTTGCTCACAATATTCTTTTTAAGTGCCAAAGACATTGCTGAGCATTTTCTTACATAAGGGTTAAAACTATTAACCTTGCGCCAGTTAACCACACTACTTATATCCTCCTGTAAACAATCACAGTCATGGTCATTTATCACCTCTCTTTAAAGTCATCAGCCAACAGTATCTTATTAGAATGTTTATCAACTCGGTATAGACCCTTGGGGAACCCCGGAAGTACTAATATATATGTTAGATTTGGCGCCTTTTATCTAAATGTATTGCTTTCTGTTACTTAAGTATGACTGTATTAAATCCACTACATTCATTTTTTCAAGGAATGAATTACAGCGCTATGTGACACCCTATCAAACGCCTTTTCCATATCGATATAAATTACATCATTTTGTGTTTTATTATTTAAAGATAAATTGTGTAAAGGTAAGTAAATTAGTAAGTGTTGATCTATTCGGCAAAAAACCATTTTGAAGCTGTGTTTAACCAAGTCAGATATTCGATTAAAGAGAACTATCTCAGAAACTTTCGAGATAACATTTACTATAGTTATGGGTCGATAATTAGTTTATTTCATGTTTAACCCCACCTTTCAAAACGGTCACTACTTTGCTAATACACCAGTCTGTAGGATAGGCTGCTGTACGGAGACTAAGGTTAAATATATGCAGCAACGGCTGCACTAAGAATTCCCCACAACCCTTGACTATAGAACCTGGCAACCCATCTAGTCCAATAGCTTTGTTGCCCTTCAACTTTTTTAGAGCTGCTAATACCTCAAGGTCAGTACAAAGAGAGTCAAAAACAATCTCTGGTCACTACAGTCTGATTCTACATTGGTTTCTCCTATATAAAAACTGAAATATAAAGCAAAGACATTAACGAAACTGTTTGTGCCTGAGTAACACACATTGTTGCAATTAATCTCTACCGGAATATCGGCATCATCCCTCTAGCTCTTTACATAAGACCAGAAAAAACTTAGCTCAACTTGTGCAATATAAGCACTATGCGTCTTTCTTATTTTATTTTTAATTTGTTGCCTTAGCATCTTATATTTACCATACAAATAAGAGGATTTTGACTTTTTGTATTTTGTGTAATATAATTCTTTAGTTTTAATTAGTTTAATAGTCTGCCCATTGTACCATACAGGAAAGATTCTCCCAACTTGAGTTGACATGGCTACGCACTGAACAAATATATTATGTATTATATTATAAAATTCAGTTATCATAGAATTAATGTCACAGAATTCCACTCTTGATTTTGGATTAGCCAATTCATATGGTTGAAGTTTGCTTTTTTAAAATTAAACTTTGTATTCTTTATTTTATATTATTCTTTTATTTTCAATAGAATCTCTAAATTTTTGTTTATAAAATCCTGTAACCGATGCTAGAATCCTTTTATTAAATTCAATTTTATTGTGAATTTAATCTTATGATTTTGTTGATTGAGGTGGTCCAGAAATATGAGGAGATTATTCTGTTTATCAGGCCAAACAACAAGAGTATCTGAACCAGTGTTTTGCTTTTAGTGTAGCTGATGTTAAAGCAATATCCACAAAGGCCACCATAATAGGTGATAGATAGATAGATGCCCCTGAAGTTTGTTCATAAAAAGTTCCTTGAAAAATGAAATAATTAGATGTAAGACAAGCTTCCACTAGATCTATTAAGTTATTATCAAGATTATTATGATCCAATATGTCTGATATAATGGAAATTGAGTCGTTAACAGGAACATTTGTGGTTAACAGGAACATTTGTGTATAGTGATTCTACATCGACACTGACTGAATATTTTTGGGATCCAGCTGGATTGTCTTAAGTTTTTACACGAAATGTGCAGAGTTTTTTTATAAAAATGTGGGCGAGTCTATTGCACTGACGATCGGTCGAAGTGGTACATTGTTCTTGTGCGTCTTGATAGTTCTTGTAGAACCTGGGTATCTTGAAGCTGCTTGGCTTTAAAGATTTTTTCTCCGCTGGTGGTAGACTGGATGCGTTAATCAGATTAGTGATGCGTCTTTTGTATTCTACCTCTAGGGTCTGCCTGCATAACCTTATAGGTGTTGTCCAAAAGTTGAGTTACTTTTTCCTTGTATTCAGTTCTGTCCATGGCGGCTGGGGCGTTGCCTTTATCTGCTGGAAGGACCAGAATGTCTGTGTTTTCATTTAAGGTCTTCATCGCTATTTTTTCGGCTGCGGAGGGAATCGACTTGGATGGTTTTGAATTGTTAATGACCTTCGCTGTCTCATATTTGTCTTCATCGGCTTGCTCCACTGGCAATTTTCTGATAGCGGCTTCACCGGAGGATGTCTTCTACGGAAATGCTATTTGGTGGTATTGCAAAATTTTGGCCTTTGGAAAGGACGAAGTGTTCTTCGGTTAGCGGCTTCGACGACAAGTTGATAACTATATTCTGAGGAGGTTGCACTGGATTTTTTTCGGTTCAGGGGCGCTTCGAACTTCTTTTGTTGCATAAGTGTAAGTTTTTGGTGAGTTTTTTCTGCCTGTGCGTAGTGTATGTGGGAAAAACAAGTCGCTCAATAGCCACTAAACTTAAGGAACATGAACGATGTATTAAAAAGAAACAAGCTGTTCAATTTGTTGTAGCTGAGTATGACTATACCACTGGCCAGATTATAAATGTAAAAGAAACCAAGGTTCCAGAATTTTATAAACGAAAAATTCGGGAATCTATTAAAATTTTGAAACAAACAAAACAGTTTAATAGAGATACGGGTTACATGTGGAAACCGAACGTAACCCAGGGTCACGGATCGGCGAGTACAAGGCGGGTATAAAAGCCGGGCTCATTCAGTAGGTAGGGTTAAATATTTAAAAAAAAATAATATATTTTCTGACTAAATATAACTGGTGCCATGAAAATTGCCTACAATTTTCGGTAAAACTTCACTAATGTACTACATGCACCCAAACTTTTAACAACTAAACTTGCATTCGAGTTTTGTCAAATATAAGTTATATTGTGGACACACAGTTAAGTAAAAATTAACTTATAACTTTCTTAGGGTTAAACTTCGTGACAAATATATTTCATTCAATGAAAATTACTTCTAATTTTCTCTCACGCAAGTTAAATTGGAAAGAAACTTTTTTTACAACCCGCTTGCGTTGATATAGTATGAAAAATAATTGTTCCCAGACAAATATCCGATGAATATTACACAGGCCAACACACATTTTGGTGCCTGCGATTTTTTAACTGTTCCTGGGTAATTTTTGGATGCAGAATGTAAAAAAGTTCTCAGATTTTGTCTATCAGATCTAGTTAAAATTGTGTATATCTTTTACTTTATAACTGTTATAATATATAATATTACTATTGCTAGTTAAACAAACAAAGACACATGGATTTAAGTATTTATTGCAAAAACTTAATTTACATAGTTACATTAGTCACTAATCACATAAAAATTTTCTTTTATACGACTTTCTAGAATGGAGTTTACTAGGGCAGTCTCGCTGAAGGCTCCAGCAGTAGTCCGCCATCATGTGGTTATCCCATTGTCCTTGATAACGATCTTCCATAGTTTTAATATCCTGATGGAATCTTTCCCCCTGTTCTTCACTACAATCACCTAAGTTTTCTGGAAAACGATCTAGGTGGCTGTGGAGGTAGTGAACTTTTATACTCATGTTACAGCCGAGAATATTAAAATTTGAAAGCATAGTTTCCACTAATTCTACGTAATTCTCTGCTTTATGATTGCCAAGAAAATTTTGTACTACTTGAACAAATGAACACCAAGCGATAGATTCAGTCTCGTTCATTGATGTGGTGAATTGTGGATCTTTAAAAAGTTGCCTTATTTGAGAACTATCAAATATACCAGCTTTTAGTTTTTCCGTGCTAATGGCAGGAGATTTACGTTGATCACGTTTTGTTTTCCTTGAATCATGACATCTCTTGAAGGCCAATTTTTGTTAACCCAGTGCTCATTTTTAGCTCTGCTGTCCTAAAGGCACAAAAAAACAAGGATATTTTGTATAACCACTCTGCTGTCCAAGGAGGAAGTTAACCATTTTTAAATCAATACAAATTGCCCACTGGTGTTCTTCGTATTTAATTTTTCTCAAAACTAATGCAATTGTTTCATATTCTTCCTTCATGGTAGTAGAATTACCAATAGGAATTGAGCCATATTTGTTACCGTTATGTAAAAGAACACATTTTAAACTACGTTTTTTGAACTGTCAATAAAAAGGCGCCAATCATCTAGAGTGTATTCAGCCAAACCCATTTTTTTCTAAGAGCCCTTTTATATTGTTACAAAATACCAAGTCATTTTCCTGAGCCAAAAAAGGCAGCAGTTCCTTATCTTTTTTACGATAAAATGTAATATTAGTACCTGGACAAAGTAGATTTTTTCTTTTAATCTGGATGCAAGTAATTCAGCGGATTCCTTTGAGAGATTCAGGTCTCTTATAAGATCGTTTAGTTCTTCTTGATTGAAACACTGCGGAGCTGCTAAATCTGATTCAGATTCGCTGTCGTTTTTTGATTGAATTCTTTGAACTTCCTCAGACGTTGATGTTTCTGTATCATCTTCTGTCAGTTCGGGTAGACTGCTGAATGATGGAACGGGTATTTCTTCCGAATGCTCTACAGGCCTTCTTGCAGAATCTAGATCAGGATATGTCCATTTGGGTCTATTGTTTCTATTTATGCCTTTAATATTAACGCGACAAAAATAGCAGTCGTCACGATGGTTTCGCGGTTCTCTCCAAACCATTGGTACACCAAACTTTAGGCACTTCCTCTTTCCAGTTGTCCACTGTCGCAAATGTTCAACACATGTTTTACATATAAAATGTGGGGCCCAAGATTTGTCTTGATCTCCTAAATGAACGCCAAAATAGGCAAGAGAAGCTCTTTTCACAAAGTCAGTCTTGATGCTACAAAACAACCAAAATTTACACAAAATGATAGCACAACTTTACTTGGGAAAACCCAGTAATATACTAAATCGAGTACAGCCAAGCAGGTATAGAAGGATCGGGTCATATGCAATTACAGGTATAAAAGTAATTAAGAGCAGTGTATTGAGTAGTTCCTAGTATAGGAACATTGGGTCAGGGACAATTCCAGGTATCCATTTGGTTAATTAGAGTCTGGGAAATTTCATTTTGACGATTCAGTACATATTTGTCTCTTTATGTTGTCCTTTATCAGAAAAAAATATCAATTAACCTGTATCTCAAAAACTATAGAGCTGATAGAAAAAATCTGGTGGCCAAAAATGCCAGGATCAGCACATTAAAAACATCTAAAATCAGATGTTAAATTTCCGGCACCAAATTTTTGTTTTCATTTTGTTACCCTGTGTTATAGTTGGCTGAAATAAGAAAACACATTTTGTTGAAAATATTTTTGTTTAGTAGTTTCCATTAATTTATTTCAGTTTGACTGTTTCGAGAGTCAAACGAGGCATTCTGTCTTTTTCAAAAACCAACTCAAGACTAGTACTAAAAGTGTAATTTTTAACAATAACAAAAGAGTAAAGTGTCTACGTACCTAACCTAGGCAGACATTTGGTGTAGGGTTCAAAACCGGCAAATCCCGGTACTTTCGGTACTCGGTATCAATAATTGTGCGAAAATCTTTTGATACTTTCTATAGGTCGAAATCAACCGATCGATGCGAGGAGAGGAGAAAAAAACCGCGTCACGTAGTCTGGACCTTAGAATAATATAATTATTTACATAATTAGCCACTGTCAAGATTACCTCACAGTATAAGGTCGATCGTACGACGATGCCAAGCCTAGCCAGGAACATCAATATTTATACCAATTTATATTACGGTGAATATATTTAAACATGATACAACAAAATTTTCATACAAAGAATAGTAATGTTTTTCCAATATTAGTTTCTAAGCAGTATAAAGAAATTATTTTGATTGCAAAATAGTATAATACAAGCTAAAATACACACCAGAAACAAAAGTTTTAATTAAATATGATAAACTCGATCGACTACTCCACGTATTAGACCATCCCATTGTGGTATTAGGCCATCCCACTTTCATTGTCAAGGGATCCTTATAGTAAAAAAGTATAATAGTCTACAGTAAAGATTGTTACAGGGTCACGTGAGCGGCGTGGCTTAAAAACCAATGGCGGTTCGTGACATTACAATAAACTTTATCATTAAAGAAATTAATTTGCTAAAAAATATTTTAACGCAGAAGTTAATTCAATTAACATTGTCATTTTCCAAGCTTTTCTTAGCTTCACTACTGCATGTGTTTTAATGTATTATTGTGTATTTGTTGTTATGGTTCAAATCTTCTAATTGTATGTTGCCTTGCTTCAAGAAGCGGCTTTTTAAAGATGCGGTGAGATTAGGGGAACAGTGATTTTTTAAATATTTAATAAGTTTTATTTACTTTATTTTGGACACTGCGAAACTAGGAGCTTTAGTTGACCTAACCATGGTGCGGCAATGTGAGTTTGCAAAAAAATAGCCGTTTAACCTTGGAATTTTCTTTTAATCACTAAGTAAATAGCTAGATTTCCTTGTCCAGAGGACTTGTAATGTGTAATGAAAAATACCTCATTCACTTATTTTGGGTCACATGACGTATTAACCAATCCGGTTCAGTATAATAGAACGTTTATCCTCAGAAGCAAAATGAGACAAGAAAGTCTTTCGGGTAATTTGTTTGGCGATTACAATAGTTTTTCCTATCAGAGAATTAAAATAATTATAGAATAAAATTGCATAGCGGACGAGTTCGTCTAATAATTGTCCTTTCGAATAAAAAATATCTATACGTATATGTAAATATTCTCAATAATTACCTAGATGCTATTATGTGCTAACCTAGCTTAAAATATTGTTATTTACTGGGTAATAGTCGAAGGGCACCTGAGGTAAACCATTTAAAGTGATTCTTTGAGTAATCAAAAGTAAAAATGTATTCGTAAACATGTTCTAAACTGGTTAGAATTTAAGATTTAGGATATTGAAAATTTAAAAAAATTTTTTATTTTTTAAATTTTAGCTATTAACATGGAAAAACAATATGACAATTGGCTATTCTATTTTTGTCTTATAGCTCTTGCTTCCTTTTACTTTCCTCCCAAGAGGAGAGTATTCTAGTTGCAAAAATACATATTTTCTCAGTTCCGTCGGTCTGTATGTATGTTTGTCCGCGACAAAGCTCAAGAACTTCAAGTTCTTTTGGTTAAAAATTAAAGGTCATATGAGGAAGACGTGGTAACATTTTAGTAAAAGTCCAATATGGCAGAACAAAATGGCGGCCTATTGAATTGTTAAAAAATTATTACTTAAAAACTGCTTATCCATTATCCAAGTTTTGCAGAAAAATTAGATGTGACATGACCATCAACGGGCAAGTTTTACTACAAATCCAAAATGGCGATCTAATAAAATGTTATAAAAGTTAATGCAAAAAACTGCTGCATCCACTATGTTAAAATTTTGCTCAAAAATCAAATGCTATACAGGGATGAACTGGCAAAAATTACGTAAAAGACGTAATTTTTGTGGAAAATTAAAGTTAATCGAGTAAGTAGATTTTTTAGCCATACCGAGAACAGACCGACCGACCGACAGAACGGAAAAACATGAAGATCTGTAAAAACCTGGAACGATCATTTTTTCACTATTAATGATATTTTTTATGCGGGAAGTAAATGGTCGCGCCGCCACTGGTAGTCGTCACCAATTGGCCATGTGCGTGGACATGAGCCATCCCCACCTCTTGTTTTATTGTAAACATTGGTCGATAGAATGTAAAAAGTAGGGAAACCATGTGGCGCATACCCCTAACGTCATTTGTGAATGAATTGTGATCTCTACTTTAATTCTTACTCTAAGGTCTGGACGCACTTTATCTTACTACAGAGACGAAGAATCTTCAAAATAAATAGTGATACTATTTTGTATTATTCTTACTTCTTTTTTGTTCCTATAATATTTACTAGCCTTTTTTGAAATATGTTATTTTTTATTTAGTATAATGTTGTTAAATGTATAAGTTGTTATATTTCATGTTGTTTTTATAGTTATTTGCATTTGTAATTCAAAAATGTAAGGCATTTTTTTCGAATTTAGCTAAGTTAGGTTAAGTTCTTTGATGTAAAATTTAGGTTCCCTATGTTTTTTCTTCGCATTCGGATCGTTTGTATTTATGTTATTTTTCTCAGAACTGATTACTAAATAATTTGGTATTATTTTTATTAAAAAACTGTTTGTTATCGATTTTTACTTTTGGAAACTATCCATTGTTTATTCTATCGAGTATTTTTGCTTGCTAATTGACGGCCTACACCATTAATGAACAAAAATTAGGTGTAAATATTCAATAATGGGGAGCCGTTTAGGTCAATTTGATCGTTCAATGAAATATTACAGGTAATTTAAGTAAGTTAACTGTACTTTTTATTGGCTGTATGGAACATTTTAAATTCATTGGTTGGTTTTTGAAAGGGACACAGGGTGTCGAAACAGCTATTAAAAATAATGAATTTCCATCAAGTAACGGCTAGCTCGATAAATTATTTGTTGTAAATTTGTAAATTTTGCTCGAAATTAGATATACCTTGAATAACAATCAGAGAAAATTTGTATACATACGTTTTAAAGCTCTGGTTTAAGTAATCTATTATACGTAAGGTTGCTGAAGCCGAATAAATAAACAATATTACTAAAAATTCTTAATAAGTGATGATGACAGAAAGCAGAAAGCTCTAATAAATAAAAGCAACGAGAAAGAAGAGGGTGAAAACCTCGGTAAAAGCATCACAAAGTAGAGAAAAGAGTTATTCATTTAAAATATTATTCTGTATTTTTGAGAAAGCAAAAAATACAAAAAAAAATTAAACAGATTATTGTATATTTGAACGTAACTTGTTTTTAATTGTTCGTTTGAAGGAAACCAGAGATGCGGTTAAAACATTTATTGCGTATATATATATATATATATATATATATATATATATATATATATATATTTATTGATAGATTAAGTTCAGGAATATATATGTTATATGAAGCCCTTTGCCAACGTTTTATCATAAATTATCCTAATACAGTAATCCTGATTTTTTTTTAATCCTTTTTATATCAGCATAGTAATTTGTTTTTTAAAACTCTTTATTTTGTTGTACAGGGTGGCGCATTTTCGATACTTTTAGAAGATGCTATATATAATACTATAAATAACATTTTCGATTTACAAATTTTAATAATAATTTATTTCCACTTAAAGACATAGTACATTTAATTCAAATTTTCACTAAAATGTTTGTATCAACAATCTTGGAAATAAATTGGATTGACCTCAGAAGTCCTAGGACTAGTTTGAACTTTAACCATGATTGCTGATAATGGCTAACTTGATTCGTTATTGAACTACGGGGTGTTTTTGAAAATGGGCCTTTTTTGATACTTACCTACTAAAACGAAACCTAAAAGGGTAGTACTTTGTGGTACAGAAATGGGTGATAATTTTATTTTATTTAATTTGCATTGTGTTCCACCCGTTAACACTTTGGATGCCATGCATTCTCTATTGAACTTCAAATATTTACTGAAAACTAAACATAAACATAACTAAATAACATATTAAAAATAAGACTACCGGCACACAGAAGAGATTTTTTATACATTTCTAAATTGTGCTTTAAAAGCGAGAGTATTAAGCCGACAAAGATGTTTGATCTTATGAAAATAATTCAACAAATTTAGTAAATAAAATGACTGGACAGTAAGAATTTTATTTTTGCAGAAAGTTTCCCCACACATACTCTATTGATGTCGGATGTCTGGCCCCCATACAACAATATTGTAAGCAACTGAAGAATAAACAAAGACATTGTAAACACTTAGAACGCTTTCAAGAGTTACATAATTCTTTAAAGAGGTTAAAACATAAGAGCTCTTATTGATTTTTGAACACACCTTAGAAATTTGCCCATTCCAGATCAAATCACTATCAATGGAGACAGCCAAGAATTTTATTGAGCCACTTAAAACTAGCTTGTGACCATCTAGATCAAAAATCTCAATCAAAAATGAGACGTTTTTTATTTCCATACAGACAGTTTTCGCTTGATTAACCATAAGTTGGTTACGCTACACCAGGGAGAAAATTCCTTCAGAATAAAATTGGCTTTACTCCTCAATACAACCATATCCGGATCCGAGACAACTATAACATCATCGGCATATATATATATATATATATATATATATATATATATATATATATATATAAAGGATTTAAAAAAATCAGGATTACTGTATTAGGATAATTTATGATAAAACGTTGGCAAAGGGCTTCATATAAACTTCCTGAACTTAATCTATCAATAAATGTTTTAACCGCATCTCTGATTTCCTTCAAACGAACAATTAAAAACAAGTTACGTTCAAATATACAATAATCTGTTTAATTTTTTTTGTATTTTTTGCTTTCTCAAAAATACAGAATAATATTTTAGATGAATAACTAACTCTTTTCTCTACTCTGTGATGCTTTTACCGAGGTTTTCACCCTCTTCCTACTATCTGTCTTTCTAATTGCACTTATTCAATATATCTATCTTATAAAATAATCAATAATCTAAAGAGCGTTAATAATTTTTGTTACACCCTGTATATTTGATATTCACAGAATATTAAAGCCTATTCATTTCTGAGTAATAAAAGACTACGGTGAGCAAAATCGGCCAATAAACACGTGAAATATCAGCAATTTACCAAAATGAAATATTTTACATTAAATTTGGCTCAACACAAATAAAAGTCTTTATGTAAGAGTAGGCCATGCCCATTGCAGAAAAGATAAAAACAAACGAACTGCAACTGTCTAATAATAATAATTTTAAAGCATTTTACTTATTCATAGCTATTTTTTATGTGAAAGTAGATAACTATGGTATTGTCTTTTGGAGAAAAACCTATTTAACCGCGGATACAGAGTGTGATGTGCAAGGAATAAGGCTGGATTCACATACTTATTGTGAACTCGTGTTAATGCAAATTCTACCTGAGATTGGGCGTCTTATACCAGATTATCTTTATGCAGGTATTTTCTTTGTATTTTTTAAACTAAAGTTTTCTCTTTAGCCGAGAAATAGTTTTTGCATGAATTATTTTCATGTTTAAAACTAAAAGCGCTGATTTTAGGATGGTACGAGGTTCCATACTAGCCGGTATACAATAAATTTTTAAGATGACAAGTATCTGATTTCATAGAGCCTAACGACTAGCCTCCTTATAGCCCTGACCTTAATCCCTGTGATTATTGTCTGTGGGGAGACTTAGAAGAACGGATCCACAAAAACGGACGAATATTCAATAGTATAGAAGACTTGCGCCAACGAATTATATTCCGGTTTAGTATTGTAAGTATTGCTGAATTTAAAAAATAATAAATTAAAAGAAAACGTTTTTATGAAGGTCTTAAAATATTTAGAAATAAATACAGTTTGAGACTTGGTGAAAATCAATTTACGAGGTTTCACAAAAAATATCAAAAACGATTTAATTTATGGCATTATTTTAGACGTATCGCCTTTCGTTGAATTTTATAAATGTAAGTTAATGCCTTTTTTTTATTGTTTTTTCTTTCGAGCAAGCCCAAAGCGAATAATATTTATGATGTAACAAAAAAGTTACAGAGAAAATATAAATGCCGGTAACCGTAAAAACATTTCATTTGGCGCATTGAACAGGAAAACGATCTTTGGTAAATTGCTCATATCTCACGTGTTCTTTGACCGATTTTGCTCATTAAAAACCTAAATTACTCAGAAATGAATAGGTTTTAATATTTTGTTGAAATCAAATATACAGGGTGTCACAAAAAAGTTCCAACGCCTTTTAAATTATGGTAAACTTTCGGTTTCTTTTGGACCACCCTATAAATATATATATATATATATATATATATATATATATATATATATATATGAATTGGAGACCATTATTCGCCAAACACTCTCAGCAGCGCTTTTCAGCACCCCTAAGAACATTGAATATATGTAATCGCGTCACTTTTCCCAAATTACGTCTGAAACGGGGTTTTAATTCTTGAATAGTATTGCTCTTATTTTTGTAAATGATAATCTTTAAAAAACCTCAGAAAAAAAATCTAGTGGGATAAGGTCAGGCGACCTAGGTGGCTACCTTACCAGCCCATTCGCACTCCACCACGTATTGGGAAAATGTCGATCTAGAAACTAAGCTACTTTTCGAGCATAATAACTTGGAGCGCCATGCCTTGGATATTCGATATCAGATTTTCCTTTGTTTCCATGCTTAATATTTTTCTCTGGTCGTTTAAAAATATCAGCATCGGATCGGGCTGCCACTTTTCCTGGTACTTTCTAAAATATAGTTCCAACACAGCAATTCTGTCTTTACCAGACTCAATTTAACACTCTATCGTATTGAATTTTTGCATATTGCCGTATGTCATGTTCACGGATTTTATCGGAATTTACCGACGTACATGCCTTGAATCTCCGTTTTAGGGGGCTTATCTCTCCAGCTCCACACCGTACCTCTATCTTTAATAGATCATTTTCATATAACATTTACAGCATTTACAATAACGTGCCTCTATCGCTTAAGCACCTTAAAGTTCCAGGTTTTCGATCTTCCCTCAGACGTATCCTTGAAGTTAAGGTATACAATTAAGTGTTATACTTTTTTTTTATAGCTAAAATTTTTCCTTTGTCAAACCCTTTGTATTGTATTCTGCATAATAAGCATTAGCCTATTATTATTATTATAATTACTATTATGTTTCTTCTTTAGTTTTATTTTTTTTTCTCTCTCTTCTCCTTACTTAATAATAAGTTTTAGTTTTATTTTGTTTTGTTAAATGGACCTATAGATTAGGAATGTTTAATATCCTAAGGACTACAATATAAATATCAGTTTTTACTGCCTTGTAGTTCTTTTTTGTAGTAAGTACTTTTTTTTTCTGACTATATGTAATTTATTTGAACATCATGTAATGTAACAAGTCATACTACAAATAAATAAATATTATTATTATTATTATTATTTGTGTAACTCAAACTTTTAACTGTCAAAATATTGGAAAAGATGGCGTCAAACAATTGTTTCCAAAGCCTACTCCATATAAATAAGTTTGCATGTCCCTGCGTTAGCTCCATAGTCAATTCGACTCTAAGCAGGCTTTGAACATGTTTGTTTTACATTTTATGCTTTTAAAAGTGCCATTTTTTTGCAGGAAATATATTTATATTCTAATTTGGGCTTTATGACTTTCATAAAGTAAATTAACCGATTTACTAGGATTTATATTAAGTAAAGCCTATATAAAGTGCGGGATACAAAAGAAAACCGTGCGGAGTCAATCGGTTTAGGAAGGTCGGCCAAGAAATCTCTTTAAACCAGTGGTGTCCCGTCGTTCTTTAAATAATATGGCACTCGTTTTTGACTATACGCACTTCGGATAATTAAAAAATGTAACTATGCTTAATGAACCTTTATCTATATTTGTCTGTTTTCTTTCGTGTACCGCACTTCTATATCTCTCTTGTGTTGCAAAAAGGCGAACTTTTGAATTTTAAAATGATTTAATTTTGATTTTTCTTGATCGATTTATCTATAAATATATTTTTTCTTGAGTTCTGTCATTAACGGTTCCCGGGCTACTGCCTACGTTCACTATTATTGGACCACCCAGTATAGTGATACACGATTTACAAGTCAAGATTTTACAAGGGCAGCCAGCATCAGATACAGTGAACGAGATTTATCAAAATTTTAATTTATGCAGTTCGACTTTGGGCTACTCGGGTATGCCAAAAGTTGCCGGGAGTTTCCTAATTGCCTGCTGATGCTAAAGGGTGTGTTTTTATTTCCTAAAAGTCTTAACTTTTGAGATACAGGATGGTAAAGTTTAAAAAGAAAACATTTTTTTTCATCCCAATTCTGATGCTGTTGTAGATAACTGCATGAAATGCATGTGTATCAAACACGTCTTCTATGCATTAAGGAACATACGGATTTACCGAGGTTAATTACATATGCACGCCACTGGTAGAAATTTCAAAAATTGATTGTTAATAGAAAATGCCCTTTTATGCATAAAAGACATGTATCAAATTTCACACAGTTATTTATCTATAATAGCATCAGAATTAGGATTTAAAAAAATGTTTTTTTAAAACACCTGTATCTCCAAAGTTAAGACTTTTAGGTTCATATTAAACTTTTTCCTTTCCCATGCAAGTTCGATAGGGTGGAGGTATGACCGAGGTTACGTAAAAGACCGTCAATTTTATACTTTTTTTTCTCTAGGCTTTTTGGCTGATATTATTTCATATAATTGATATTTTCTCTGTGTTGGATCACATACAAGATTGTTCGATTTAAGCCACGATATCATATGAGCTTTTGTAGAATATTTAGTTGGAACTTTATCTTCTATGTGAGAATGATAAGACGTATTATCCATTACGTCGACTGATTTGAGAGGAATGTTAGGTTAGGTAGAAGCTTCTCGAGCAACCACTTTTTAAAATTATCTCTATTCATCTGTCCATGATAGTCTCCAGTTGTTAGTCCCGAGCGAAAAACTAAAGCAGCACCTGGAACAAATCCGGCTTCTGAACCAGCATGAACTATAATAAAGCGACTACTAGAGCGGATTCGCTAAACAACACCTGTAACACTTTCACTTTGCCAGTATTTGTTCACTGTCATATCATTATCTACCCAGGTTTCGTCTAGATACACAATATTGAGTCCTTCTTGCTTATATTGCCTTACAGTTGATAAATATTTCACCCGCCATGCCAGTGAAAAATATTTGGTCTCTCGACGGGCAATTTTCGTTTATTTTGGCACTTGCGCCAAACAAAACCATTTGATCGTAAATGCCGATTTAAGGTTTTATACCCGTACGAAAAATCTATTTTGTTCTTTACAGCACGAACTAGGGGTTTGCAAGTCGGATCCTTCTTCAAGTTTATATAAAAATCCTCCATCATCATCGTCGATTTTATCTTTGTATGATAATCGGGGTCTTTTTTACCAGGAGATTTTAAGGGTGAAGTAGAACATCATTTTTCTTACACTACTTTCCGAAATACCAGTGTAAAATGCAGCGCGTTTTGTTCGATTTTGAATTGGAATGGTCAAACTATTATTTTCAGCTTCTCTAGTACAGGCCTCTATAACGCTCGCAATAACTTCACGTGCACCGCTTCATGGTTACTTCGAAATAATAATTCAAATTCAACGCATTTATATAAAAATGAAAACAAATGGAAATAGCTAGAACCTTCTAGCGGCAAGTGCATGGAGACTCTAGGCACATCCCAATTACAAGTGGACCAGTGCTAAATTTACTAAACCCTCGATTAATTTTCCGTACCGCTTAGCTGGCGCACTTTATAGGTGAAGCGGCAAACTATTACAACAAATAAAATAACATAAAATTTATTTGCGTACACAAATTTTACTTTTCCGCTTGCTTAAGACTATGAACCTTTATTTTAAGGACCGCCCGGTTTTCTTTCGTGTCCCGCACTATATTAATGCTACCTTGTCATACCAGCCGTTACGGCCAAAGATTTAGAGCTTTCTCTCTGCAACCTATCCGAGAGAGTAAAGCGCACTAAAGAACAAACAGTTAAATGAAATCCAATACATTTTAGGATAGTCAATAAAATACCATGATGTAGCATATTGAATGCTTTTGTATAATCCAACGGGATAAGAACAATTTCTTTGCCCTCATCTTTTGCTTTAACAATATCATCCACTATGTCAGTCAGTGTCTAATACAGCTGTAGCCAGCCCGGAACCCCGACTATTTTTCAGGAAGTTTGAAGAAGGAATATTGTTGATTAAAACAAACTGAAATTTACATTTCTATAACTTTTTCTAAAATGGTTGATATCGTAGGAAGAATAGATAATGACTGCCGAAAACTAGAAGGCTTCTTTATTTTGGGTAAGGGCATCACACTAGCAGGCTTCCACATTTTAGGAAAATAAGAGTTTCGAATGCAACATTTTGTTATGAAAAGTTATGACAGACGAACAGCAAAGACTAATCATGGTTATGTTAAGATTATCGACACCAAAGGTTTTTAAACGATGTTTAAAATATTATACACATATCACTGTTATATAAAACTGAAAAATTTTTGTTTTTATTTCTTGCAGGTAGTTCAGTTTTATCCTTAAATAAAGCTGTTAGTGAATCATCAACAACACCTAGATCCAACCGATTATTACCCTTAAACCCGTCAACCACTGTACCACCTATCGTGGAATCGCATGAATCTCCCAACTCCTTGACCAAACAGGCGGACCAAGTACAGTCTTCCAGTGCCAACTGTCCACCAGTGCCAACTAAGCTGGAGTCTGCGCCGGTACAATCCAAACCTGTACCAAATCCAAGACCTCAGACGCCACAGAAATCCATCGGAAGCTATACGTTACCTAGAAATCTTAATTCCACTAAGTTAACTCCATCGAGAACCCAGTGGGCAATGGATAATGCGGAACAGTTTCGAAGTCCTTCTGAGAAGAGAAATTCAATTGGTAGCGATACCCCGTCCACTGAAGGTAAATTTTAAAAATTAAAGAAAAAGTACACCGATAGCGGAGTCAAATTTGAATTTTGCTTTCCATTAATTCGCGAAAAGCTGAAAATGTTTTTATTTCACTTTCTGCATCTCAAATAATAGTAATGTACAGGGTGGCCATTTTATGGTGATACAGTACCTTATCTAGAAAACGGTAATAGTTACGACAAAAAGTTAAATACAAAAGTTGTTTGAATTCAATTAAAATTTTATTTTATTTCACGTTTGCTTATACAGGGTGTTTCGTTTTGACGTGACACATGTCAACTTTCTTAATTTAAATGGGATACCCTATATATTATTACATATTTCGATTCTACTGTTAGTTTGCGAAGGTTTTTGAGTAAATTGAGTTTTTAGAATTTTTTTTAAAAAACATATTTTTTAAAAAAAAATTTTTTACCTATAAAACTTTAATGGAACTGACTAATATTCTAAACATACATTACTAAGGGTTCAATTCAACGAGTTTCCATGCTGGTCTTACCAATTAATATACAGGGTGTTAAAAATGGAGAGCAAAACAAACAGAACTTTAAATGTAAAAATCTCCTGTTTTTCAAATGGAACACCCTGTATATTTTTATTTCATTTATTAGCCGTTTTCTGATTTTACTATTTTTTTTTAATATAAGTAAACAGATGAAGTGGGCTAAAATAAAAATGTCGTAAACTAAGCCTTATTCTCATTTCCTTAACACAGATAGCGACTATAAATAATGTTAGAAAAAATATTATGTAATTTCTGTTCTTATTACTTAATGTTTACGGAAATAAGGGAGAGACAAGAAAAATATCTTGGCCACACGGTATAACTAATAACTAATTCAGTATTAAACATGATTAAAACAGATTATAAAAAATTTTCAATATGACCACCGTCCATTGCGATACATGAAGTGTAAATAGCCTCCATTTTTCGAATATTTTTTACCGAATTAGATGCATTAAAATTATTGATCTCTTCCCTGATTTTTATTTTTAACTCATTTCTCTTATTAGATCTATTTTTATAAACTTTATTTTTTAGTGTACCCCACAAAAAGAAGTCTAAAGGGCTTAAATCAGGGCTTCGTGGTGGACAGGATATTAAACCATGTTTTCTAATCCACAATGGAAAATGTTGATTAAGGAAATTTATTAGCGTTGCAACCGTGTGGTAAGGGGCGCCATCCTGCAGAAAAATGATATTTTCTCGAATATTTGCTGGCAAGTCGTTGATAAGAGGCGTGATTTCATTCCTAAGCAGCTCCAAGTATCTTTCGCCATTTAACGACCTGTCAAAAAATATTGGCCCGATAATACGGTCGCAAATAATTCCGCACCACACATTTACGGTTTGACGGCCTTGTTTTTTAACTGCTTTTATTAGATGTTTATTAGTTTGAGACCAGTAATGAGTGCTTTTCCGATTAAAAATACCTGCCGTATTAAATAAGGCCTCATCAGTCCAAAGCACTTTTGAAAAAAACACATTTTCGAACTGCCGATCCATAATATCACAACAAAAAGTCATTCTTTCATTAAAGTCTAATTGTGATAATAATTGAGTTGGAAGAAAGTTATAAGGATGATAACTCTTTGGGATCTTTCATCATCTTCCTCGAAATAAAGTAAAATCTCCAGTTGTTTTTCCTCAGTGAGGACAAAATTGGGACGATTTTTCTTAGAGTTTTTAAGGACACCATTTTCCAAATCACGCACAATTCGAAAAAATATAGTCCTGGAGGGAACTCGATTATTAGGATATTCCCTCGAATATTCTCTAAGGGCTAACCCTGGACTTTTATTATTTTTTATGAAACAGTTGTATAATTTCAAACGTTCATCTAAACTATATAAAGCCATTGTTTTAACAAATTTCACAGCAAAAATTTGACAAAAACGACAAACAGAGCAAATGTCAACTTAAGTCAACAATTGCATTAGGTTATTTCCTAAGCCTATCTTGATTTTTTTAGTTTCTGATCTCAGTTACTGGCAAAATTCCGGGATAAATGAGAAAACGGCTAATAAAATCGAAACTGTTCATTTTGGGTATAGGACATATATATGAGTAATGATAGGTAATTGAACGCTGAATCAGATGAAATAAAAATATACAGGGTGTTCCATTTGAAAAACAGGAGATTTTTACATTTAAAGTTCTGTTTGTTTTGCTCTCCATTTTTAATACCCTGTATATTCATTGGTAAGACCAGCATGGAAACTCGTTGAATTGAACCCTTAGTAATGTCTCTTTAGGATATTAGTCAGTTCCATTAAAGTTTTATAGGTAAAATTTTTTTTTTTAAATTCTAAAAACTCAATTTACTCAAAAACGATAAAGAATTCAAACATAGATGTTATTATAAAAACTTTCGCAAATTAACAGTAGAATCGGAACATGTAATAATAATATAGGATGCCCCATTTAAATTAGGAAAGTTAACATATGTTACGTCAAAACGAAACACCCTGTATAAACAAAAGTGAAATGAAATAAAAATTTAATTGAATCCAAACAACTTTTGTATTTACCTTTTTGTCGTAACTATTACCGTTTTCTAGAAAAGGTACTGTATCACCATTGTACAGGGTGTTCCTTTAACTTTTTTATCTGGTATTATAGAGACAAATGTCTTATACAAAAGTTGTAGGGTACTATAAATAGTTTTTAGGCAAGTAAGAATAATGTATTCAGGGTGGTGTGGAAAAGCGCTGCGAAGAAGATTGTGTTTTTTTCTTATGGAACACACTATATCTCGTAAGCCTAGTTGATACACCTAAATATTAACATCAGAAAAACTATTTTTACAATAAACTCGGCTGACGCGGCAGTAGGCCATGAATCGTCGACGCGCTTGTTTTGAATGCCACGTATTATATCTGACAACACTTTTGCACTGTGTTTTTGGAAGTTTAAAGTGAGTTATTTGGACTAGGAAAATATTTTAATTATTAACCGCAGCAGAACATGGCGCAAAGATCGTGTTTACGATCATTTGGATTAATGTAATATTTATTATACGAGGAACTTAATGAATTTAGCCATTGGCTTTTTAGCAAAACATGTTAAATAATAAGATTGTGCTGTTTCAGATTTATTATACATAAAATAAAAACTCATATTTCGTTAACGAAAGGAAAGTTTTTATTAGAACAGTAATGTTTAAAAATTAGAATAATATATTATTATAGTAATATTTATAAATAAGAAGAAACTGACATTCAATTATTCAAATGCTTTGAGCTGCTGGAAATGGCCACCGTTCTTTTGTATGCAAAGACGATACGCTTTTTTCAATTTATCAATCGCTTTTACTATCCAAAACGGATTCTGATTTATAGTTCTTATGCTATTTTGGATATATTTCTGAAGTATATTTATACTATCGTCTTCTTTTTAGAAAATTTTTTTTTTCAAATAACCCCATAAAAAAGTATCAATGGGAGTTAAATCCGGACTGTTCGGTGGCCATTTAATCGTTCCATGCTTACCAAATGCAAATACCAATGCAAAACTCTATTATTTTATTATTCCACACCACACATTTACTGCACGCCTTCCAGAATGTTTGACTTTAAAAAAAGTTTCAGACCTGAAATGTATGTTTTTCCTGTTTGGAGTACCTGCAGTGCTGAAACAGGACTCATCAGCCCACAGAATTGTGTTAAAAATGTTTGGATTCGTTTCGGATTGTTCCAATATATTTCTACAGAATCGCAAACATTCTAGTTTGTTTGCTTCAGTTAAATGTTGAAATTTCTCGGCTTGAATGGGTGAAAGTTATATTATATAGAAGAAAACTTCATATAAACGTATGTCTTAAACGGTGTAAATTTTGAGATACAGGGTGTTAAACTTTCAATAATTTCATAATTTTTCGATAATATCTCGAATACCACTCTAGATATTGTAATGAAATTTGGTATAGAGGTACTATGCATCTAGTGAAATTTTTTGATGTACAACATTTTTTTAATTTCCACCAGTGGCGTCCGTACGAAATCCGACCTGCATATTTTCCCAGACATTGATGGTACGCCACTGATTTTTTTAAATAAAAATTATTATGGAAATTCCCATTCATTTTTGAGCAAGTTTGATCCCTTGGTAATTTTGTGTTGGACGCACGGTTTTCATTTTAAAAAATAAAAACCGTTTCTCTGCATGGTCCAAACAATCCTGATCATAGGACGGATATCACCATGCATGCAGAGGAATATTATTGTATTAAACTCGAGAAATCAAATCTTGTCGAAAATAAATACTAAAAGTTTTCAAAAACAAACAAATGAATCAATAAAAATGCTTTATTTTAGAAAAATCAGTGGCGTGAAAGTAATTACTATGTCCATTCTTATTAAAATCAGAAATCGCTTTATCTTTAGTGAGAGATATTTGTAGATAATAGTATGTAGTCTTCAGCCACCAATCTAGGACCACCATGTCAATGTTTTTCAGAAGTCTGTTCCTTATAAATACTTTTTATAAATTTTATTAAAATAATATGACATTCTTCAACAATAACAAGTTATTTACAAAGCTATACTAATACAACTAGGTACATAATTAATAATTTCAAGAAAAGTAATTAGGTTTTAACAAATTGACAGCACACTCTGTGAAACAAAATAGAAGAAAAAAATTAGATAAGTTGTTGAAAATGCCCACCATCTTGGAGAATACACGCTTCAGCCCTTTTCCTCATGTTGTCGCGAACTCTTTGAAGGATACCCTCGGTGCATCTGATAATATCGCGCAAGAATCTCTTATACGATCCTTCAGCTCCTCTACAGTGTTTACTGGGGTGCGGTAAACTAAAGATTTAAGATGTCCCCATAGAAAAAAATCCAAACTATTTAGGTCTGGGGACCTAGGGGGCCATGGTTGGGGTCCGCCACGACCTACCCATCTGTTGTTAAATGTGCGGTTCAATTATTCTCTGGCTTCAATACTAAAGTGAGCGGGCGCGCCATCGTGCATGAACCACATTCAGTTTCTAATCAGAATTGGTATATCTTCTAACAATATGGGCAAATCGTTCTCAAGAAACCGACGATAATTATGGCCATTTAGTCTTTCTGGGAGGAAAAAAGGTCCAATTAGGTGATTTTCGATAATGCCAGCCCAAACATTTACAGAGAATTGCTCTTGATTATGATGTTCCACAATGGCATGGGGGTTCTCGTCGGCCCAGATATGATTATTGTGGAAGTTTCTGATAGCTGTGAACATTATTTCGCGATCAAATAAGGGATTACGCGCAATTTTTTCCAAAAACCATTCACAAAAATTAACTCGGAAAGGAAGATCTCGGGGAAGTAAGGCTTGCACTCGTTGAATGTGATATGGATATAAAAAAAATCATGTAGAATTCTCCAAACTAGGATGTGCGAAATATTTAGGTTAATTCCAATTTTCCTAGTACTCAGTTCAGGATTTTCATCTATGGAATTTAATACTGCCTCTTCAATTTCTGGAGTTCTTACAGTCCGATGGGCCCCTTTTAATTGATTATTTGGCTTGAATGTACCTGTTTCAGTCAACCTTCTATGCACATTTGCAAATATTCGCCTATTTGGTATGACTCTACCAGGAAAGCGCTCTTGATATAATCGCCTAGTTTCCGGTAAACTGCCATCAGCCAAACCATACATGTAATGCATGTCTGCCAACTCTTCATTGGTAAACTCAACCATTTCTTTTCTCAGATATATCAGATATTTAGAACACAAAATTAATTAAACCCGATTGAATCTGAAAGCTGAACTGTCAAATTAAGTTACAAGAGAAGTATTAAATCTGACAGCCAAAGCCTACTACAATAATAATTATTATTAGCAATCGTTCTTTATTGATGAACTAACAGTATTTTATAGTTTCGTGTTAAAAAATTATAAACTCAAATAATAATTTTGAAATCTTTGGGTATTAGTTATTCATAAGCAAATTTGATTTCTTGAATTTCAGTCAAAAAAAAATTTCCTTGCATGCCATGGCGATTGGTGTTGTCATATTAGCGATATTGTTAAAACTCTGCATAGAAACGGTTATTTTTTAAAACGAAAACCGTGCGTTCAACTCAAAATTACCAAGAGATCAAACTTGCTCAAAAATGAATGGGAATTTCAAAAATAATTTTTATTTTAAAAAAATCAGTGGCGTACCATCAATGTCTGGGAAATATATACAGGTCGGATTCCGTACGGACGCCACTGGTGGAAATAAAAAAAATGTTCTACATCAAAAAATTCCACTAGATGCATAGTACCTCTATACTAAATTTCATTACAATATCTACAGAGGTATTCGAGATATTATCGAAAAATTATGAAATTATTGGAAGTTTAACACCCTGTATCTCAAAAATTTACACCGTTTAGGACATATGTTTATATGAAGTTTTCTTCTTAAAACGGACCCAAAAATCACCTCCTTAAATATTGACACTCAATTAAGAAACACCCTGTATAATAGGATATCTAATTCTATATCCTCATTAGTAGTAATGGTTCTTGTTGACCTCTTGAAAGATTTACTCTCACTAAATCGTTCATATATTCGCCTAAATGTGTGTAAAGCAGGTATGCGCCTATTTCGATAAATAGTTATATATGCCCGTCTAGCTGCACATCTATTTTTGTTATTTTTAATGTATAAAGATATATATCAAATTTTTCTTGCTCAGAATAAATCATTTTAAACTTCTAAGGACGCGTTTGGCAAAAGTTTTGTCAGATATACCTATTATGTGTCATTCAAAACAAGCGCGTTGACGATCCATGGCCTACTGCCGCGCCAGCCGAGTTTATTGTAAAAAATCGTTTTTCTGATGGTAATATTTAAAATAAATGTTATAAATTTTATTTATTTGTAACCAGGAAGACGAGGTCTATCCATTAAGCCTACAAGATATAGGGTATTCGATAAGAAAAAATACAATCTTCTTCGCAGCGCTTTTCCACCTGTATACATTAATATTAATTGCCTAAAAACTACTTATAGTACTCTACAACTTTTATATAAGACATTTGTCGCTATAGTACCAGACAAAAAAGTTAGAGGGGGTTCCATATATAATCGAACACCCTGTACATATAATGGATTATATTGATATACTTTTTGGTTTTAGGTAGAGTCAAGAAAATTCCACCTCGCCCCCCACCGAAACCTAAAAAGAGGGTGTCGTCTGGACCTTTGTTCGAAGACGAAGGAGAAGATGGTACAGAAGTGTGATTGTTACTAAAACCAGTGGTCCTTCGAGCGCTGGTTATGTTAATTTAATATGACATTTGACCAACACAGTTTCATTGAAATGTGGTACTATTTTTATATATAATTTATAGTGAATGGACCTTCGAATATTTAAAAATTAGAAATGGAAAACGAATTAACGAATTGGCGTTAACGTCGTTTTTGTAAACCGATGATAAGTTTATTTAATATTTTATAATATTTTTTGTATTCTAAGGAAGAGTGCCTTAAGACTTGTAAAATATGTAGATATATATAATAGATGAAAATAGATAAAAACATATACGTGAAAATTCGCTTGCGATGAATATATGTGCAAGTCATCAAACGGGATTGAACAGATCTCTAAGCCTGCATATTTAAAAAAAAGTAAAATAGCCATTAGATCTAACTTTCTCTGCAGAACTGGAAAATGCCAATACGAAACAAATGAACTGAAAACAAATGAGCATGACATAAACATTTTTTAACGGAAGGTTTTATTTTTTTTCAATATTTGGAATCCCCACATTTTACTTACGTAATTAATATTTTTAGAAACATTAGTTTAAAATATTTTAATAACATTATCCTATTTACCCTACCAAGTAATACGAAGGTTTAATATTTATATACAAAAATGAAAGGCATGAAAAAGTTAGAGTTTTGTTTATTGGATTATTAATAACCATTTCGAGAGATGTTCTTAAATATCAACCCTGTCGATTCAAAGAAAACCTTTTTCCCTCTCACTTGTTATCTTTATGCACTGCTCAGGAGCAATTTGCCAGCTCATTATAGGGAAAGTTCAACTGAATAATGGCGACATAAAATATTAAAGAAACATTTTCCTAGGCTTTGTATTTAGAAATTCATTAATTGGATTTGAATGGTCTAGTTTTTCAGATACTACTTTCTTCGGGGTGGAAGTGGTTTTTAGATAATCATTTTAGAAAGCCATTGACGAAAGATTCGGCTTAAAATCTCATTTAGTTTAGAGTCCTTGTAAAAAAGTTATATAATATTTCATAACTTTTTACTATATTAAGGGTGGAATTTCCAAACATCTAAAAATCGATTTTGAGATTATTGTTATCGAAAGCTATTGGCGAAAGAGTCGTCTTAAAAATATCAAAATATCAGTATTGTTCTATAATAAAAACACATTTTTCCTCATAAGGAAGAAATTTCAAAAAATTAAGAAACTAATTTTTAATATTTTTGAAAACCCTTGAGAAAAGAATTGTTTTACGTTCTCATTTGGTTGAAGAGATATTGTAAAAAATATAAATGGATGTTTTACCGTCTTAAGGATAAATTTTGTTAAGATAATTATTTTTAAAATTGATTGACCAAATAGTTGTCGTTTCAACCCCCCTCGGAACAAAATTTTGAAATATCCAGAAATGCATTTTAAAGGTTTTATTTCCAAAAATCCTTCATGAACACCTTTCTTTCTTTCTTAAAGGTAAAATTTGGAAAAATCCAGGAATTTTCGACGATAATTTTTGAAAACCACCGACGAATGACTCAGGTAGCACCTGACGTCTAAATAACGTCCTAAAGACAGCATCATATTGGGTCATAATCAGCGGACGCGATTATTTTAGTGATCCACCTTTATAATATACATAAACAACTTATGTAAGGTTAAATTAAATAAATTATAGAGAAAAAAAACCAATAATTTGAAATTTTATCTGAATACATATTCTTAGAAAAATGCACATGCAGCATGCATCAACTGTCTTTAATATCATTGCAATCATAAAAATGCTGTTTTGAAACGATTAAACGACTTACCTGTAAGGATGTTCAATCGTAATTATACGATTTAAACCCATTCGGAACACTATGTTTTGTAATAATATTTCGGTCACGAACTGACAACACTGTTCAAAATTCAGACGCACCGGCTCACCACGAGTTCATGTATCATTAATGTTTTGTGTAAAACCACTAGATCGCTTGGGTTTTAAGGGTTATACGGCGATGAACAATGGACGAGCCGGGTGGGAGTGTTCCGAATGGGTTTAAATCGTATAATTACGATTGAACATCCTTACAGGTAAGTCGTTTAATCGTAAATTATACTTCATTAAACCCATTCGGAACACTATGTTTTGTAAGATGTTGAAAGTCTACGGCGATCTAGTGTAAATGAATATTTTGCTCGTCAAGTCTTAATATGAATCAATGGGGTTTAAATTGACGCAATTAATCCAATCTAATGACCTTGTATATTATATTTCAAAAAACGTATAAAGAATATATGGAAATATGTAAGACAACTAACGCCTAATAATAATAGAACATTATATCTAATAATCGCAACAAAAATAAAAATTATTTCATACTCAAAATAGATTTAGCAAACACACACTTATCTAATATAGGTTTATTATAAAAGTTGGAAAACATATTTGATTTAGCAGTCCAGCCAGCAGCATTTCTTATAATTTCTATGCTGACACCTTGTCTGCTAGCGGCCGAAACCGCTGAATGTCGGGTACTGTAGCCCTTAAACTTTGTTACATCTATGCCACTATTTTTTAGAACTTTTTTGATCCACCTTGATAATGTTTGTGTAGATGCTACATGGTACGGCTTCTTATGTGTAAGTAGCAAATATGGATCATTATCAAATCGTTTGGATTGGGTGGCATCTATACATAATAATAGGGTTTTGGCCACACACAGTTCCGGCTTTTCTTTAAATACGGGAAATCTTAAAATCGGTTGTGTTTTATTGGGATAAGATGTTTTCAAAATATCTGTAATAACAATTTCCACTCTGTCTTCATAATTATGTATATTGTTTAGTTGTATTTTTGACAAGGTCTGCATTCTATGGGCAGACGTGAGAGCTAAAAGGGTAACTAGTTTAATTGAAAGCATCTCAAATGAAATATTTTCCAAAGGATAAAGTTTAGACAAATAATTTAAAACTTTTTCAGGATCCCATGTTTCCTGATATCTAGGGAAAGAAGGTTTAAGCTTAAAAGAACCTTTCAAGAATCGTTTTAAAATTTCCATGTCTCCTGATATATCTGCTATCAGTTTTATGGCTGACAAATGTGCATTTAATGTGTTATAGGAAGCGCCTTCAGTTAAGCATATATTTAAAAAACTAATTACTTGTTTACTATTCGAGTGAAAAGGTACAATGTTATTTTCCCCGCAGAATGTCCACCATTTTTTTTAGTGACACATTATATTGCTTAACAGTTGCGTTGCTCATGGAAGCTAATATGGTTGGAAAACACTCTTCTGTTACACCTCTTCTTCTATATGATTCCCGGATAGCTTCCCTGCAACCAGGGTAAGGCGGTCCCAAATTGGATGACTCTTCCTAAAAGGACATAATAATAAATCAATCTTTGGCTGAAAATAAAGAGGTTCACAAACTAACAATTTGCAAAACTTTGGATACCAATTTTGGGTAGGCCAAAAGGGTACTATTAGTATTCCTTCGGCACCATCTGCGATAATTTTTGTTATAACTTTTCCTACTATAGAGAAGGGTGGAAATGCATAAAAAAAAATTCAGACCAATTTAATGTGAATGCGTCGACTTTAAAAGCATTAGGATCTCGTTTCCAGGATACAAAGGTCTTACATTTTGCGTTAAGGGATGATGCAAACATATCTATCTGGGGCAGGCCAAATTTTGAAATAATCTGTTGATAAACTTTGATATTTAATGAGTACTCTGTTTCCACCTTTAATGATCTAGACTCCCTATCTGCTTCTATGTTATGGTGAGTATTAATATATGAGGCAAACACATAAATATTCCTTGCTTCACACCATTTCCATAATTTATTAGTAATAAAATTAAGTTTAGAATACTTAACACTGCCCATACGATTAATTAGAGATATTGCAGTAATATTGTCAATTCTAAGCAGAATGTAACAATTTCGAAGGTTATTAGCAAAACATTTTAGACCATTAAAGGCAGCTAAAATCTCTAAATAATTAATATGGAATGTAGATTCTATATCATTCCAAAACCCGTTAGTTCTTTCGTTACTACAAAAAATTCCCCATCCGGTGTTTGAAGCATCACTAAATATTTCCAGCCTGTAATCTACTGGACCAATATATTGGCTACTGCTTGGTAATTTTTTCAACCACCATCGCAAATCTTCTTGTGATTTTTCCGCGATTTTCAATTTAGCATTATAATTCCCCCCGTTTTCTTGCAAAGCAATACATTTCTCCCTTTCCATTTGTTTTACATATAATTTACTGTATTTAAAGGCTAAACACATTGAGTTTAAAAAACCAACTAATCTAGCGAGTTCTCGAATTTTTATTTTTTGCTTATGAAGAACCCTGTTAATCTTAATCCGTGCTTTGTGCATCTTATCTTCAGTTGGTCGAACGATAAGATGTATACTATTCCACATAAAGCCTAAAAATACGCATTCCCTCATAGGAACCAGGGAGCTTTTTTGAAAATTAATAATAAACCCCAATTTATAAAGTAAATTTACGGTCTCTGAAACATTAAGGGAGCATTCCTCTTGAGATTTTCCCAATAAAAAATAATCATCTAAATAATTTACAGACTCGAAACCTAAAGATCTTAGTTTAAAATTTACAGGTTTTAATAATTTTGTAAATACGTATGGTGCTATACATAGCCCAAACGGCATACAAGAAAATTCAAAGAGGGTATTATTAAATTCGAATCTTAAAAATTTTCTGTACTTTCTGGATACAGGTATAACGAAGTATGCATCCTTCAAATCAAGAGCTGCCATGTAAGAGTCTTTCATTATTAAATTTTTTACAGATCGATAATCCTCAAGCTTAAAATGAGGAGCTTCAACGTATTTATTAAGACGCTTCAAATTTAATACAAATCTGAAACCACCATCTGATTTAGGTACTAAAAAATAAGGTGATAAAAACTCGCCGCGCTGGTGTTTGCATTTACAAATGGCTCCAATTGCTTCTAATTTTAAAATAGCCCTATTCAGATTATTAAACTCTTTTTTAGAAGGTTTAAAATTTTTTGGTGCTCGTTTCTGTATTGGTTTTTTAATAAATGGAATTGAGTACCCAGAAACCCAACGTAGAAGAGTTGGATTTGAAGTGATGTTAGCCCATTCACTTTGAAACAGTTTAATTCTACCAGCATATTTTTTAGGTACCTCTAATTGTGAAATTTCCTCGACCATCGTTGCTGCTGACTGGACTGAGTGTTGCGATGCCACTGCGGCTGCCTCCCTTTCCTTTTCTTGTCGTACTTCTCTGTCTTGAATTTGGGTCTGTTGCTCTGGCGCTTGTAGTTTAAATGGTCCTTTTTGTCTTTCTTGTAGCCTGAAGAGCTTGCTTTTAAATCAAAACCAGTTTTCTTCACTTCTTTTGCCGTTTTATATTTTTCCTGGAAGTCCTCTCCAAACAAAAGAGAGTCAATCTTGGATTTCATTGCTACCTTCTGAACATCGGTGTTTAACGAAGGATATAACTCATGCTTTCGGTGGTATGATATTAGGTAATGTGCCTCACAAATCAATTTTGCTGTGTCAGCTAAAGCTGTCTTGATATTGTCGTCGATCTTCTGCGAGTCTTGGTCTTGCGACAAAATGATGTTTAACACTGAGCCTTGTGCCGTTAGGGCTCTGCCTAATTTGTTCTGAATGCTCATAGAAAATTGATCTCTTTTAATCTGAGCTGGTGTTAGGGACACCTCAATTTCGGGATTTAATTTTGGGGCGTCTAAAAACGGACAGTTTTCAGCCATTTTATATTTCTCAGTGAGCGCCTCCCTGGTATCTTTTTCCAACCCTGCGCTCAAATAACTTGACCATCGAGTAACTAAAGCATCACATAAAGGGGGACCCTTCTCTCCCGTACTATTTGGATCGTCCCCCAAAATGGCGCTCATGGCTGCTTCCCTCACTTCTCTTTCCCGAGACTCCCGATCATTCGAGGAAGAAGACTCTGATTCTGACTCTGAACTTGTAGAGTCCTGACCTGGAACAACATACGTTTCTAACTATTTTTCATTTCGTATTAAGCTTTTTTGATATACAAATGCACCGGTATAGATCAATAGTTGGCTAAATGCAAAACAACTATTATCTTGTATTTTAGGTTGCTCACAAAAAGGTGAGAAAACAACCACTTCAACTTCGATTAGTTGCCCCAAACAAAGGGGAAAACAACCTATCGACAGTTGGCCACAATAAAAGGCAAAACAACTCTCAAAGCTTATCGCGAAAAGTATATTCATGAATTAATATTGTAAAGCCGCATATTAATGTTGTCGGCAGCAAACGAATTATTTATCTTTTCCCTTTCTCGCCATAAGGCATAGTAATACTTTTTTATCAGCCTGGGTTGATCCGTCGGAGTCATTGTGAATCACCAATCTTATTACGTGTCAATATAAACAAACCTTCTACCTATATATTTGTAATATTAAGACTTGATATTTATATTTATCATTAAGTAGATCCTATTTTCAAAAAAAAAATGAAAAGGTTCCTTTTGCCTTCTGTAAGACTATTATATACTCTTGCCTATCTAAGTGCGTATTCATAACTATAGCATAAACAAAACCTAATATGTTTCAAAAGCCATAAATAATGCACGTGATCGTGATATACTTTGCCATGCTGACTCGAGTGTCTGGCGATATTTATTGCTCTTCATATTATATAATTTAACTTACTTGAAGTGGAACTTTCCATGTATTTTTCAAATTTCTCCATCTTCTTCCTGAGGTCTTCAAGCAATCGTTTCTTTGCTTTTCTCTTAGGGTCTTGCCTCGATTTTCGCTTCATTTTGTAACAACAATTTTCACTCCGCGAACACAATTTAAACCTTGTCGTCGCACAACACGAAACATTAATGATACATGAACTCGTGGTGAGCCGGTGCGTCTGAATTTTGAACAGTGTTGTCAGTTCGTGACCGAAATATTATTACAAAACATAGTGTTCCGAATGGGTTTAATGAAGTATAATTGGTCTGGCCACGCCGCTTCACAGTTTTGCTAAACTTATAAAAATTAAAGATTAATTAAGATATCTCACGAAAACACAAAAGAATACAAACAAATGGAGCCTGGCGAACTGGAACAAGTCGATTCTTGTCGGTTTATCATTCGCGTTATCGGGAATTCGCAATTCTAATCTACGATTAGTCAGGAAAGCGCTACTGACTTTGATTTTATTTACATCAGGGAAATTTATGATTTAGGCTGAAGTATCTTATTTTAAATCGTTATTTCTATACAAATAATTCGTTTTTATTGTATACCTAGAACTTGAAGACCTTAATGCGACTTCGTAAAGTCGTCAATTAAGTGTCGTCAAAAAGACATCGAAATACTGACGTTTTTGTGACGCCAGTTGGTAGTTCAACTCCTTAGCATGAGTTTCAAAAAAGTCCTCTCTTATCTCGCACCTTCATCACAAAAAACGGTCCATGCTTAATTGAAAAGTTTAAAAATAAGTTCATACAGAACGTTATTAGAGCTGTTTTGAATATTGAAATAAAAACGTTAAAATACTAACATTTTGGACTGGCATTCAAATTTTTCTCTATGCATGCTGAATTGATTAGATATTTAACTTTCTATAAAAATTACATTCAAAATTCTCAGATTACTCGATCTTGTTTAGATTTAATGCATGTTGGTGTATTCGGCAAAAGCGCAATACAACGGGGAATATTTAAAATTCACTGTTTATTTTTATTTGAAATAGGAGGCTATGAGTTCATATCTGAATACAGGTTTTGATTCTAACCAGCTTTTCTCAATAAAATTTTGCTATTTTTTTTTTTTAATTAAGGGTAGTTTACTCTTGATCAGTGTTCATATTTTTTTGCCTACCCGGTATACCTTCAACTTTTTTGAGAAATCAGAAATAAACTCTCCCATATGTTGCACACTTTTTTTATTTTGATTCTAGGGGATTAGCAACTCATTTTTTTTTCTTCAGAAATCAGCAAAATAGCTGTTTGCCTAATAAATAAATTTACTTAAAAAAACTAAACCGCTTTTAAAACTAATTTAGTAAAGTAAAACAATATTCAATTCAAAATTAGGATTTACAAAAACGCAGGTAAAGTTTAATAACTTCCTTTGTAGGATTTTTATTCTATTGGCTTATAGAAATATCAAAAAATTTAGAAAAGTGTTAAAAACTAGGAACAATTACATAACTTTCATTTTTTTAAATTAATATTACTATTTCAGTAAATAGCATTTTACCTGTAACCCTAAGAT
Organism: Kuschelorhynchus macadamiae; assembly: GCA_030620095.1. Lineage (NCBI taxonomy): Eukaryota > Metazoa > Arthropoda > Insecta > Coleoptera > Curculionidae > Kuschelorhynchus > Kuschelorhynchus macadamiae. The sequence goes on along the minus strand of JAUTXW010004545.1, from coordinate 757,068 downwards.
TGCTCGCGACGGGCGACTCATATAGCTCTCTCATGTATGTTTTTAAAATATCTAATCAAGTTATATCCAAAATAATACCAGAAGTTTGTGAAGCCATCATAGAAGTTTTGCAGGAACATGTTAAGGTAAGTAGGTAAACAAAAGCACAAATAAAAAGTCTTTGCACGTCATCAATAACACCATACATTATTTTAAGGAGTTTACAGGTGGTGTCATTATTGCGTGCAAGCACTTTTGTTTGACAGTTTTCATATTATCTCACAAATTATCTTTATTGAACGCAACAAAGCTTAAAACTAATCATTACATTTTTATAAAATATTAATCTTTATAGTTAGTAAAAAATGATACAAGATTATTCTTCATAATATCTCTGTTTGAGTCAGTCAAACCAGTTTGTGGTATGTTCAGATTTTGTTCTCCAGTAGGCGAAGATGAGGCAGCGGGGGATAAGACAGGAGAGGGAGCAGTGGTGGGATAATATCCTGTGCTGTTTGTTGTTGGAATTTGATTGTTAAAATTAGAAGTATTGCAACCATGATATGAATATGAGGCAGAAGGGGATAAGACAGGGGACGGAGCAGGGCTGGAATAATATCCTGTGCTGTTTGTTGTTAGAATTTGATTGTTAAAATTAGAAGTATTGGAACCATGAGATGAATATAAGGCAGCGGGGGATAAGACAGGGAACGGAGCAGGGCTGGAATAATATCCTGTGCTGTTTGTTGTCGAAAGTTGGATGTTGGAATTGTTGTTTGGTGCATAGAAACCCATGTCGGCATTGAAGATAATATTATTAATATGATGCTCCACAATAGCTCGGGTGTATGAGTAGTAACTTCTTAGTTTAAAACCAATATGTTCGCCATATACCGAACAGCCGTCTTTTTTTTGGGCTGAAATATTAGATTTTAAATCAGTCATCACTGCGTAAGCGTCAGTTACTCTAGGATCTTCAATAGGTTTAAGTTTTTTTTTTGGAATTCTTTTGGGAGAAACAAATTGTTTGCGCTTGGGAATAATTTCTTCATGATCCGCATGGTTTTCATTCCTAATCGTTTCATTCAAATCTCTATCCGAGCTCTCCTCCAAATCTTCATCTTGTGTCATTTCGATGGACTCATTTTCATTCTGAAAAAGTAAAGGAAAAATAAAAATTAGTACAATAAAACAAGCTGATACCTATTAATTTTGTTTTCTTTTGATATTTTATGACGATTAAAGATTTATTTGCTAAGATATTTGTTTTTGTAAAAAGATTTATACAGGGTGTCCCATAACTTATCCGCCATAGATCAGCAGGTAATTTCCCAGGTGATTTTAAGAAGATAAGTTAATAAAAACGTATGCCCTAAAATCCATACATGATTAGCTGACCTCAACTTTTCTTCTTAAAATTACCTCAGGAATCACCTGCTGCTCTATGGCGGATAAGTTATAGAACATCCTGTATAAAAAATTATTACTTTATATTATCAAAAAAACTAAAATTTTTTGCCGAAATTAAATTCACTAAATACAATGAACTCATATTTTTTTCAGTTGCCCCAAGGAGAACAGGAGTGGTTGAACATTGCAAAACAATTTAATGATTTATGGAATTTTCCCAATTGTGTGGGAGTAATAGATGGTAAGCACGTAGTGCTTCAAGCTCCTATAAATACAGGAAGTAAATTCTTCAATTATAAGTCCACATTTAGTATTGTTCTAATGGCTGTTGTTGACCCAGACTATTGTTTCACTTGATGTTGGATGTCAGGGGAGAATATCAGATGGTGGTGTAATCAAAAATACATCATTTTATAAGAAGCTGCAAAAGTATGAATTGCATTTGCCTTCCGATAACGCTTTACCAAACACAAACAAAGTATTACCGTACGTTTTCGTAGCTGATGATGCGTTCCCATTGGAAAAACATATTATAAAACCTTACCCATGTTCACACGAGAAAGATTCTATTGAACGCATTTTTAATTATAGATTGTCGAGAGCTAGAAGAATAGTGGAAAATTCGTTCGGTATTCTTTCTGTTGTCTTTAGGGTATTGAGAAAACCTATGCTACTGGAGCCACTTAAATCAGCAAAAGTTGTTTTGGCATGCATTTATTTGCATAATTATCTACGAAGGAGTACATCATCTCGAAACATATATACAAGACAGGGCACTTTTGATCAAGAGATTGATGGAGAAATTGTAGAAGGCCGTTGGAGGCAAGAAAGAGAAGATAACACTTCATCACTTCTTCCTATTAAAAAAATTCCACGTAAATCTGCAAGTGTTTTTAAAGATAACAGAAAACAATTTGCAGAATATCTTAAAACTGTCGGAAATGTGCCATGGCAAGAATTATATTTGTAGATACGATAAAACTTTATATAAAGCGTGAATATTGTAAAAATCTTAAAATAAAATAACTTGTTTAAGCGTTTTTTCGAAAATCCTACCGTTTTTTAAATAAAAAGTATTGCAATATTTAAGGGTCGGTTATTTCACCCCCTTGAAATTTGAGCTTTGAAAACATCTCTTCTTGTCGAACCTCTACAACCTAAAATCAACTGGTGTGCCAAAATTCAGCTTTTACGTCAAGCGGTTTGAGCAAAATCATGTAATGAATAATCTGATTTTGTCCCTGTATAAATGTTAAAATTATCTTAAAATACGAAAAAAGAATAAAATGAAATACACGTTTTCAAGCGTTTTTCCAAAAAAAAAACAAACGTTTTCTAAATAAAAAATATTCTAATATTTATTATTTTACTTACGTTTCCTTCTGTATCCTGTGTTTCTATTGGTTGATTCGGCACCCATCCCCGAAGTGGTTTTTAGTTTCTGCCTCTCCCTTCTAAAGGACTCAAGTAGGGACTGCATTTTCTTCTTAATTTCTGCACTATCAGTATTCAACATATCGGCTAATTCTCTCCAAGCATCTTCTTTTTTATTTTTGTAATAGGGGTCCAAAGAATTCCACAAAACCGGCCGAATTCGACAGGCGTTTATTAGTTGCAATACACTATCATTAGACCATTCCATTTTGAATACCAGCTATAATAATTATTATTGAAAAGATAAATAGGTCTACACGGTCGGCAACGTATGCATGCAGCACAAGCGATCGAAGTACGAGCACTTAAAAATCTCGTCCACACCGAACAAGCATGAAAAAGTATTTTCTTTGATGTACCGACTTCCTCCCGGTCTTTTTTGAGCGCGAACAAGCAAACGTTTGTTCGCTCGCTATCCGGTACACACTAGATGATTATTGATGCAGAATGCCCAATAAACATTTTTCACAACCTATGGTAACATAAATTTATATAAGGATTATATAAAGGTAACCAAGTTATATAAGCATGTTTCGGGGTTTTATAATATTACTCTAGTCATTGGTCGGGTTTATAAGGTTACTATAACCTACAGTTATATAATAAGGTGCTATAAAATTTTCCATCACCACTTTATAAAACTTTCAGTAATCTTAACTAATAGTAACATAAAGAGTTTATATAGTATTTGCCGTAACCTTATTTATAAAACTCACACACCTTCAGTTATATAAGAGCGTTGTTAATCACTATTATAAAAATTGGTATGCTTTAGTGTTGCCTGTATTATTTTACAAAACTCCCGGTGTCAATATAGTAGCGACTGTTCCTTCTATAAAACTTGGTAACCGTTAGTAACACAAGTTGTCCTTATAAATCATTAAACGACATCTAACATATATTTATAGAGTGTGTTTTGCAGTAGTGTGTGCATTGTGGAATATTTAATGTACCGCCGTTTTTACACTAAATCATGAATTATAATTCGAAAAAAAATTAAGTGTAGCACTTCTTTTCGCCGCAAAATCACAAAAAATTTCAACAAAATTCTAAATTCTGAACCAAAGTTTTCATCCGAGAAAGATGTTCATATCCTGAAACAAGTCGGCTCGAAGCACAATCAACAACCTAAAATAAAAATTGAAACAGATGTTTCTGATCATATTGGTACTGCAACAGAACCTTACGATGAGTCCCTGGAAGAAACCGAAAAAAATGCTAACAATGAAAGCAATAGCAAATGGTTAGTTGAACTCGGCGATGACAATTTTTCCGATTATGAAATGCAGGAGTCTCTGGAACAAGAAAAAAATGAACAATTAAGAAATGATTTTAAAAAATGGGCCTGCAATTTCAATATTACACAACGAGCCTTGAAAGAGGTGATAAGAATTGTTAACGAACGTTTACCTAATATATTACCAACAGATCCGAGAACATTGTTAGGAACCCCTACAACAATTTCAATTCAACCAATGGGTGATGGATACTATTGGCATCAAGGCCTTCAATTTTGTTTAAATAAGTGTCAGCAAAGCTTTCAGATATTATCAAATATTTCGATAAATATTAACATCGATGGCTTGCCAATATATAAAAGTTCTAAGGACGAATTCTGGCCTATACTGTTTAATATTTTTGAAGTCCCTCAATTGCAGCCCATGGCAATTGGAATCTATAGTGGGAAAGGCAAGCCACCTAATGTCGAAGAGTTTTTGACGCCTTTTGTTGAGGAGGCAAAAGTTATTTTAGAAAATGGAATGAAATTCGAAAATGGGCACATTTTACAGGTCAAAATCAGAAGCTTTATTTCAGACTCCCCTGCAAGAGCGTTCATAAAAGGTGAGACTATCTATACATGTACAATTAAAGTAACAAAAAAATTAGTACAAAAAAATCTCCTGATCTATTAGAAAAAATTTTCACACCATATTTTTTTTCCTGAAAAGTCAATGTCACGTAATTTACTGTTAAATTTTTTTATAATAGACCGCGACCTCAAATGGGGGTACTAATTTTTGTACTACCTTTTTTTGATCGCAATCGTACCTACACTTTTTTATGTATCTAACAAAGCGATATATTGCAGGTTTTGCCAATTTCAATGGCCAACATGGATGCCTAAAATGCACGACTGTGGGGGAATACTCATATGTTACTCATTGCAATATTTTTCCACGAATTGGTTGCCCCAAAAGAACTGATGAAGGATTTAGATCAAGAAGGTATGCCTCACACCATAAATATTATACACCGCTAGAAAATCTCTCGATTGATATGGTGGATGATTTTCCAGTGGCAGATTCACTTCATCTTATCGATTTGGGAGTAATGAAGCGGTGTTTAATGGGATGAAGAGACGGAACTTTTCGTGCCTTCAGAATGAAATGGTCTGCTAGAGATGCCGAGAATATATCAACGTTTTTACTTACCTGTAAAATGCCAATGGAAATTCACCGCTCTGTCAGAGGTCTCGACTGTCTTGCACAATGGAAAGGACTAGAGTATCGCACATTTCTCCACTACATCGGTATAATAGTATTGAAAGAATATTTACCTTATGATGTTTACGAACACTTTTTGGTTCTTTTTTGTGCTATTACAATATGTTCCTCAAATTTTTACTCTCAATACATTCAGCTAGCTGAACAAATGCTTCTCCACTATATTGAACAATACAAAGAAATATATGGAGAAGAATATATTACAAGCAATGTACATAATTTATCACATTTAATTGATGACGTCAGGAAGTATGGAATTTTATCATCGTTTTCATCATATCCATTTGAAAGTAAGCTATATCAGATAAAAAATCTGAATGCACGGAATCCATTAATTCAAGTAGCTAAAAGATTGAGTGAAAATGACAATATTATTAAAAATGACTCTTTAAGAAAGAACTACCCCATTTTAAAAAAAGAAAATGATGGAGAAGGATTGTCCATTCCAGCCATAAGCACAGCAAAATTTTACCATCAAATAGAAATAAGTGATGGTTTCACACTTAATGCCAGTTTTAAGGATAAATGGTTTTTAACAAATGAAAATGAAATTGTCTGTATGAAAAACGTTATTTTTGAAAATGGAAAAATTTTAATTTATGGATCTTGCTTAAAATATATTCATAACTTTTTTGAGACTCCGATAAAGTCCTTGTATTTAAATATATATGTGTCTGACTGCGAGGAAAAGGATGGAAATTTCTATATTTTAAATAATATAAAATGTAAATTAGTTTGTATAAAAAAAAGCACAAACACCTTTGTATTTATGCCGTTATTACATACCTTAAAATAAACACATGTAAGCAACAAAAAAGTTTTTTTTTCAAAATAACTTTTAATTTTTTAGGAACATGAACTGGAAGAGTCTGCCGACTACATAAAATAATAAAATATTAAACTGAACAAAACAATACTCTATAAACACAAAATAACTAAATACTTTTAGTGAACTTTTTTAAAGTTTAACGAATTAACAATTTTAATAATGACAAAAATATATTGCAACTAATTGTCTTCTTTCTCTTTGTCTGTATCTTCTTGTTCCATTACTTGGTTTTCCATATCAATAACATTTTTCTCGGTTCCTCTATTAGTTTTACCTGTCCCACCTGGGTGTGCTTCTTGGTTATTTTCATTCTCATGTTTGCTTTTTTCAATTTTGTAATTTAAATTATGTGGTCTTTTTTTACCACTAGATTCTCTTTTCTTCCCAGTGACGTTTTCCGCAAGTTCAAAGCGACGCCTAGCATTTTTAATGACGCTTTTAAAAAAAAATTGGCATTCCATTTCCGTATAATTAAAATCAGCTTTTCTGATTATGTTATAAAATGTTGCCATTATGTTATTATATTTCTTAAAAGCCATCTTGCCTTCCTCATTCCTGCTTCCACCACTCCATGATAAGTGCAACAACAACTGTCTTTTGAAAAAACTATCAATTAATCGATACGAGCAGTTCAAACCATTCAATTTGCCACTCGTTCCACAAATATGAGATTTCCATTTAACCTGAAATAATAAAAGACGAAAATATATGATAACCGAAATAATTGATAAATGTGTACTAATGCTTAAATAGAGTTTTAAAGTAATATCGCTAGTAGTTATTATTAAAAATACAACCCATACCAAAAATTATAGCTTACCATTTTATTCATGTATGTTTCATCTCTAAGGTCCATTTCAAATTGTTCCAATTTTTCCACTGAATCAAGTGGGAGAGGATCAGCTGTATCCTAACTTTCAGTTGCTAAGGCCGCACTAGTAGCTGCTGCGATTTTTGTACTAGATAACTGCTGACAAATAAGTTGAATCATGGTCTCTTGATTGGCCAGATGCTCTATTATTCTCATTTGATTTTCTAGCAGCACGTTTTGATTTTGCAATATAGTATTTTGATTATTTATGGTTAATTTTATTTGTTCATCAATGTTGTTTTGTGCTACAACTTCATATTCGAACTGCCCATTTTCTTCATAGTCCATCGTCTGACAAGAAGACAATATACCTGATGAGTGTGGTGCTGGTGGTGTTGGATTTTCAATGCATAATGGTAGTGTGTCTCCTGGTTTTGCTATCTAGAAATGAAAAATAACAATCAATAATTCTCCTATACCTGAGAGAGCAAAAAAATACTTGAATGACAAATCCTAACCCAGAAAAGTAAAATACAGAAAAGCTACTGACATGCATTGTTCGAGTCCCTTAAATTACCAGCAAAAACAAACATTTTTTTTTAAATGGAATGCCCTACATTTTATATGATATTTTGATTCTACTAGAAAAACTAAGCATTTTTTATATAATATACCATATGCCTAAATTCAATTGTTTTTGAATTATTCAAGTTTGAAAGTTGAGATTTTCTGATTTTGAAGTCTTGTAAAAACTATGCCATTCATCTTAGAGCAAAACCGATTTTACATTTTTATCTTAGTTTTTTATGGTCTTTCTGATGGCATACCATTTTGACAGCCAGCAAAGATTAATAGGAATTTTTGAAAAATATTATTTTTCTATTAAGTTCGAATTTATTGTCATAAGAAAGACCATAAAAAACTAAGATAAAAATGTGACATCCGTTTTGCTGTAAGATGAATTGCATAGTTTTTACAGGCCTTCAAAATCTGAAAATCCCAATGTTCACACTTGAATAATTAAAAAACTATTGAATTTAAGCATATAGTATATTATATAAAAAATGCTTAGTTTTTCTAGTAGAATCAAAATATCGTATAAAATGTAGGACATTCTAATTAAAAAATGTTTATTTTTGCTACACAACTTTTTTGACGCATCCTGTATAGTAATTTCATTACCTGTAAAAAAATCCAGATTATTTCCTATAATCTGGTAAAAAAAAATCAACTCTCTATATTTAAAAATAAAGAAGTTAAAGGGGGAGTCAAAATATAGTGAATATCCCTGTATATAATTTGTACTCTTTATTGTTCGTTCCATGGCTTTGCGTATTTCCGTGGCCGTACAAGGGCCAGGCTGAAGCAACAAACCTAATTTAACTAAACCTTTCAACTACTACTAAATCATACATTCATATACGTACCTTTATAGAATGGATGTTAATTCTGGGCACATATCCGTCATTTTCTGAGATTACTGAGCATTCTTGAAATGGCGAAGCATTTCCATTTCTCTTGGTTGACTCTTGTGAATAATTAAACTGTTTTTCAATGCTTTCATTAATTTGCTTTCCTACACGGTTTGTATTTTCTTTCCCAAATAATAATTCCTCTGCTTTCTATAATATAAATAAACATTTCACTAGCTTTAAATATTTCAGGAATATAGGAGTACCTAATGGATGAAGGCACATTAATATTAAGGAAATATGCGTAACAATGTTTTGAGTGACAACCTCTTTTTTGGGATTAATTCCTCTTCTGACCTTTTCTGGACTCCCATCTTCTTTGGCCACTCTAAACTTTAGGAAGCTTCACTATCACTTTGCTGCTCCATTGCAATTAGTTCTAAGTCAGCTGCCTCATACGACAGGAATGTTTGCCTTTTTTTGGAGCACGGCTGCGGTACCCAATCTGGTTCTGGTCTAGAGTTTCCATCTTTAATTAGTTTGACAATAAGTGCCCTTTTTTTGGTTGGAGGCCAATATAGCGTACCATCTTTTTCCCAGGCCGTCGGAACAATCGATAAAAGTGGCCCCTTGGCCCCTGGCTCTTTTGTCTGTACAATCTTAAAAGACATCACTATACTTAAATAGAACTACACAAAAATAGTTCTACCGAGGAACACTCTCCAAATAAATAATTAAATAAAGAACACGGGACACGGGAACAATCTTTTAACTTTCAAGGAACGAAAAATAAATCGGTTTTCGGTTTGCTGTAATTTAAATTATTTAAATTGTTAGGTTATGTTTAAGTGTCTACTGTTCCGTCCTACGGACAAATAGTAAAAAAATGGTCGCAAGTTTTAAATGTTATTTTTTTATTTAACGATTGAACAAACATGATTAGACCGCTTAAACTCTTAACTGTTTGCTAATTTATGTTTTTTCATATTATATATGGGCTTTATTTTATAAAACTAAGTAGTCTTTAACGGCTTTTTATCAAAGCTTTACAGTTTCGCTCGAATGCAAATATGCACCGCATTTTCACGCCTATAAAGGTTATATAAAATCACTATCAGTAACGTCTGTTTATATTAAAGTGTTTTTAGGGCCGTTAAGTTATATACTGTTACTACCAGTTATTTAGGAATACTTTAAGCGTTATTATGGTTTCGAAAAAGTATATTCACGTTACTACACATTTTCCGCCATGATTGTTTACAATAAATCAAACCTATGCAAGAAAATCGAAGAAAAAACTAATATATTCAACTTATTTTGAGAAATCTTCTAAAATTAACTATTTCTTTTTGAAAGGTTCCATAACACTAGCACCTCCGTTACTAAATTGTTTTAAAAATAAAATTTACATTATATATTTTTTAAATTTATCTGAAGGTCATTTGATTAATACTGCATATTTTGAGGGCCCCTGCGTTTTTTCGAAGTATATCATCTACTTTTGCAGTAAAAAATAATTCCCACCTAAATTTGTAGTCACACTTAGTGAGTATACTTAGAAATACTATCAGTATTTTCTAATAATTCTCTCTCCATTTTGTATTTATTATTTATTCGTATCATAAATATTGGTTAGGCAAATCCCAAACAACAAACTTAACGATTTTAGAGCAATAGGAAAGAACCACAAATATGTGAAATGTGTACAAGTGAGAAACAAACAATTGACAAGTTATAGATGACATAGGACCTAGTAAAAACTATTTTTAACACTCTTATAAGCAAGCTATATAAAGGTAACTGAAATATATTCAACACTATTTTATATTACTAAAGTTTTTCAAACGTTTCTCTGGTAAGTTATATTATGGTTACCAAAATAGTTCGGTTACTGTTACTTACATAACTTAAAGGTATATAACGTCACCAGGAACAGGTTTCCGCTACTCTTATAAATGCCACATTTAAGCGCTTTAAGAGGTCTATAGGAGTAATGTAAATATTTTTGTTACCAAGTATATAACTGTAGGGTATATAACGTAGGTGATATAAGAGTTGCAGTAAATATTATAAAAACAAAAATGTTTATTGGGTGTTCGCTCGCTCTTGTTCGCTCTTGCTCGCTTTTTTGGTGAATACGCGCCTTTAGAATATCGACGTTCAACCCCAAACGTAATATGCTATAGTTATTTTATCTTAAAGACAGAAGTAACATATTAAAATAAAAACTAATAGTTATTTGTTAAAATAGCTTTTTTTTATTAGAAAATTCCGTGTTTCAAAAAATGCTAGGATTTCAAAAATTAATTAAAAAGTACCCATTTAAATAATACTATGTTTACGTCATAGCTCATTTGTTTTCTGTTTACCTGTTTCTAATAGTATTTTCCAATTCTACAGAGAAAGTTACATGCAATGTCGATTTCAGTCTTTTAATAAATAAGATTATAACTAAAAAAGAGCCCTGTTCAGTCCTCTTTGGATGACCCTGTACCGCAGTAAACATAAATCTGTAATATACAGCATTGGAAACTAGGTGACTCGATAAGAAATGCATAATATGTTAATATTTAAATAATAATCTAAGACCACTAGATTGCATACAGAAAATATTGGTCGTGTTTGTAATTAGGCAACTTTATGTTATTTAAAGAGAAACGTTTTCCTTCTTGACGCCATGTATCATGACATGATTTACTTTATTGATAAAGCTCTATTCCATATACAATGTTAGCGTTAGTAAAATCTAATCTGTTAAGCTGAATATAGATTAAAAACCATTTTCCAATAAATGTTTTTGTTTATTTGTCCCAAAAAGGTAGCATTATTTTCAGATATAATTTTGGATGTACCTCATATGGGCGCACTATTTTACGGTCAATTTTTATGACAACTATAATGGCCAGTGGTATTTGGTAATAAGAGCTGCAGCATTGGCCACAAATTTCAAAATATAATAGTTTTAATCCAGCTTTCATTTTTATCTGCTCACTCCGGCACACTACAGGGTGTCCAATTTTCGACACTTGCGGGATATTTCGGTTATTTTCAAATATACAAGGTTGGTTTTTTCGAAATATTGTGCTACTTTTTCGTGAAACTTAAGATGCCGTAAACAAAATGCTCATAACTAACGTCGTTTCTGAGATACAAGATAAATTCGAAAATATTGTATTTTGGTCACCCCTCGTATCTCTGTTATCCTTCAACTTTTGCTGTGAACTACCATTCTCGAAATATTAATCATTTAATAGTTACCTTAAATTCCCAAAAAAAACCTATAACACCTCACCTTTTTTTTCTTACCCAATAAAGTACAAAGTGGTCTGGTAAATTTGCTGTATATATATATATATATATATATATATATATATATATATATATATATATATATATATATATATATATATATATATACAGGGGCGTGCAGTCCATGGAAGCAATGCTTCCCCAAAAAAAATACAAAACATCTTCTAAAATGTAATTTTTGAAATAGGAAACCATTAATTTAGTTTATATTAAAAATGCTAAAATATCTTAATTATCAAGTCCATAATAAATGCGGCCTTGACTCCGACCGAGCGACGATAGAAAATGGAATAGAACCTATGCGGGCCGCTAGCTTCTCTGCAGCCAAGTCCTGTATGCTTGATTTCCTGTGAATCGAGCCAGAGGTTATTGAACTTTCCACCTGTGTTTGCAATTTTTGCATTTCAGTCGCATGCTTTAAGTGGTGACGGAAGCTATCGTTGGAGTAGGTTCTTTGTTTGAACTGCTATCCGTGTGTTGTGTATGGTGCGATATGGAAGACAATAATACGGACGTGGATATGCAAATATCGTTAACTTCGGCTGTCGGTAATAAAGTTGAAAATGTTGGAGAATTTAGTAAGAAGAGTGTGTGGTGTGTCTTAATAATAAAGGGATTTTCAACATTAAACTTCGCTGATAAGCTTCAAATAATTTCCCAAGGAAGGGCAAAACCGCCTACGAAAAATTTAACCACAAAAATGAAAAACTGTATTTTTATCCGGAAAAACAATACGAACAATTCAAATGGCTAACAGGGTGTGAAAATATAACTAAATCATTTACTTACTTTACTTTTTGAAAATGAAAAAGGTCTCTGGAATAAAACTGGTTTTTTCCGATTTAAACAATTTCCATAAAGCTGTAAAAAGACACACTATGTCCAAAGCGCATTTACAGGCCGTCATAAAAGAAAAAGTCTTCGACAAAACCAGAATTGAACACGCCCTTAATAAACATCTGGAAATTAGTCACCGCCAACACAATGAACTAGTCGATAAAAATAGGCAAATATTAAGAAGACTTATCGATGTTGTTTGTTTTCTCGGATAGTACGAATTGGGATTTAGAGGTCATGTCGAAACAAGGGTTTCTTCAAATAGAGGAAATTTTCAAGATTTACTTAGTTTAATGGCTAAATATGATAATTGCTTAAAAAATCATTTAGAGCAGTCTAGCGTTTTTCGCTGAACGTCGAGTTGAATGCAGAATGATTTAATTTCCGCTGTTGCAACCATTATTCTAAAAAGAATTAAGCAGGAGATTGGCGAGGCGCGGTTCATTGCTATTGTTATGGACGAAACAACTGATATCACTAATTTTAGCCAATTATCTATAGTAATAAGCTATGTTAAAATAGACGGAAGTATTCAAGAACGATTTTTAGGTTTTAAGAATGTGTCCGAAAATCGTACAGCAGATGTATTATATACCGTAGCTTATAACGTTACCAAAAAAATTAATAGAGAGAAAAAATTAGTTGCTCAAAGCTATGATGGAGCTGCAGTGATGGCAGGACAATTGTCTGCAAGCTAAAGTTCGAGAAACTTTCCCAAATGCTGTGTTTGTCCATTGTTTTGCTCATAAATTAAATTTAGTTTTATCCCAATCTATCAATCACATTAAAGAGTGTAAAGTATTTTTCGTTACTTTAAGTGGCATGGCTGCTTTTTTTTCCAAGTCAACAAAACCTACACAAACTTTGGACTCCATTGTCCACAAACGATTGCCCAAAGTAGCTCTTACTAGGTCGAACTATAATAGAAGACTTGTGTTAACAGTATCTGAAAATCGTGAATCACTGATTGAATTATTTGAGAATATAATAGAAAATAATGAAACGTGGGACTTAGAAGCAATAAATAGTTCGAGGGGGTTTTTGGACTGTTTGAAACGAGATTTTAATTTTAATTATTTGTTGAACATATTTTCAGAAATATTTCCATTCTCGGACAATGTTTTTAATATATTAGAAACTAAAACAAATGATATTGCTTTTTGTCTAAAAAAAGTGGATGATTTTAAGTCCATGTTAAGCCAAAAAAGAGATGACTTTGACCTATTTTGGGAGAAAACGATGACGTTTAATGTAAAGCCACAACCCAAGCGTCTTCGAACAGACAAGGTCGGAGATGTTCAAACCTCATACAGACGCCTCTTTTATGAAATAATCGATCAAATTCAGCAACAAATAAACTATACATTTAACGGTTTAAATGATTTTAAATTCTTCGAGCTCTGCAATTTTGATGCATTTAAAGGAAAAACTTTTCCAGAAGATGCGTTTAAATCTCTTCTTCTTCATTATGGCCAGTTCTTCAACCGAGTGTTACTGCGATCTGAACTAAAAGTGAATTACGAAACTGATGACATTAGCGCAAAAAATAACGCTAAGGAACTAATGCAATTTTTAAAAGACAAAAAGCAGGAAGATGCCTACACCGAAGTGTCGAAATTATGTGAATTAGTATTGACAATACCTGCCACAAGTTCATCAGTAGAACGCAATTTTTTAACAATTAAACGTATACAAAATTTCGTGAGAAATTTAACGGGGCAGGAGAGACTTTCGCATACATCGCTGTTGCCAATGAAAATAAACTTCTCCAAAATATGTCGCAGCATCGACGTTTTTATGATGACGTCATTGACGAATTTATAAAAAATGATCGAAGAATCGAATTGCATTACAAATAGGTAAGTTTCTAAAAATTGCTTCCCTTTAATCTAACAATAGGAACTTATGAACGTGTAAGGTGGCCCGATCTTTGGTGCTCGACTTTTTTTTATGGGGTTACATACAAAGTAAGTTATATAAAACTCGACTTTCTATCATCGAAAAACCGCGTGGAGTCACCATAACCGCATTTCAAAGCGTACAATTACGATCAATAATACTTTTAAATGTCCTAACACGAATAACGAAAATGTGCAGATTATGTGTTCGGGAAAATGGTTTACCATTTTCAGTAATTTTTGTAAATATTATAATAAACAAATATGTATTTATTTAGGTAAATATAAATACCAACTGTTGATATCTCGAAAATGGTAGTTCAAAGCAAAAAATCTGACTACGTCACTGGATTTTACGTAAAAGTTAGTATAAGAACCAGTTTTTACATTTTCTAAGTGAAAGGATAACCGAAGGGGTCCCAAAAGTGGTATTTTTAAATTCACCTTGTATCCAGTAGCTTGCCATATAGGGGGCACCGGGGGAGGTTGCCCCTTCCCGCCCTCAGCTTTAACCCGTCTAACCTAATCTAGGGCGTTCGTAAAATTTAATTAACTTAATAAATAAATATAAATTTAATTTAAAACTCAACTAGTCTAAGACAATAATATGACCTTCACTCTTTTTATTATTTTTGCATTTTTTCGTCCAACATTTTTTTAACGGGCGGTTGGCAACATGGCTTTTCTCGCTCCTCGAGTCACAGCCGCTCCTGGCTGTTGCCGAATCTGTACTATAATTATTGACAGTCAGCTGAGTTAAAAAAATTGTTTGCGTGTTTTGACAGGTTTAAAGACATTCAGTTGACGTTTTATGCAAGGTTTTTTTTTATATTAAAACATTCGTATTTGTAATAAAGAATAGGCGAAGAACGTAGCAAAATGAGCCAGAACAAACCAAAATTAGGTGCAAAAAAATCTGGACATGCATATAAAAAAGAAAGGGAGATAAAATTATATTTGGCTGCAGGTTATTTGCAAAAATCTAATCTAAGAGGTTTTATTCCTGCATGGCTTCTTTTCAAATCTGCAAAATGGCGCAAATAACCGAGATAACCCGCAAAAGTGTCTAAAATTGCATATCCTGTACACACAGAATAGATATCAGCTATTCTGTAATACTGCATAATATATAATCCGCGTCTCCTCGTATTTAGACGTCAAGCAGTGGTTACTGCACTATGAAGTGACGTTTTCGTCGCGATCCATCCAACAGCAGCTCACAGCAAACACATGTGATCTATGTTGTAAAGTTGAAGCGACCAATAAACGACAAGCTTTATATGAAATGTGGAGCTGCAAATAAATTAAACGGCAGTGTTAGTTTCGTGTTAATATGAATGAAAGAAAGACTAACGGAACGAAGTGTTACAAAACTGTAGGCTAAATATAGGAATTTTCTAGGGTACCGTGCACTAACGTGATTGTTGTTTCGGAAGTTTTAAATGCAGTAAAACGTTTTGTTAATTTGTATAGCCTACATTTTATAACTTTTTAAAATGTGCCGCCATTTTGTTCCGCTATCTTGGATTTGTACCAAAATGCAAAATTTGAGATACATTGGATAAGTAGTTTTTAATAATAATTTTTTTAACTTTTCACAAGGTTGCCATTTTGTTGCCTCATACGACTAGGACCCTTAATTTTAACCAAAATTTGAAGGCAGTCAATGGGTAATCCCGAAACAGAGAGACAGACCAACGGAAATTGAGGAAACATGTTTTTTGATATCTAGGGACCCTGAAACGTGAAGATCTGAAAAAATCGCGCAGGGTGATTTTTCCGCGATTACAATACAATTTACGAGGGAAGTGCCCTGAAAGAAAATACTAAATTTTGTGGAAGAATTGTGATATAGAGATAAACTGGTAAAATTGTGGTACGAATTTGAGATAGCGGCCAAATAAAAAGTTTGTAATGGTGAAAATAAAACATGTTTTCTCAATTACGTCGCAGTGTCTCTCTCCCCTCAGTTCGCAGAATAGCGAAAAACTACTTATCCGATTGACTTCAAATTTTGGTCAAAAATTAAAGCGAAGCACCCGTGTCTGTTCCACAGATTACAGTTACCAGGTGCAAATCGCCTCGATGCGCGCGGGACCAGATTTCGCCGTTTTTGGCGCATACCATAGTCCAACTTTTAGTTTATGTGGCTTTTAAACGTATGTTCCAAGTTGTCCCAGTAGCGAATTAACTTGGAACAGTAATATTTTTTTTGCAAAATTTTGTAATACACTAGTCAACACTTATAATGCATCACTGATTTTTAACATTAGTTTCAAATGCATATATTTTTTTTATTATTCAACCGATTTTACGATTTTTACTTTCTGAAGCCCTAGACAGAGTTGAAAATTTTGTTACATTGTACCAGGAAAATAATACTAAAAATTAGGTGAGCATGTAAATAAACCATAATTTAATATGACAAGAGATGGGGTATGCAGTTTTTATTTTTTCATATGCTACGGATACGTAAAGGTTTACTGTACCACATCACCAAGTTTGAAACTTTAATTTTTAATACAGGATGAATAAAAAGATATACACTTTAAACAATAATTTAGAAACAGGGTTGATTAGAAATACACTCAGCCATTGAACATTTTTGAATACCTAGAGAGGCGTTTTCGACTAGATTTAAGATTTAAGCCCGGCGACTGCGGAGCCCCGCCCAGACTTGATATTCCTTCTACTTTATATTCGATCACTACTCTTGTCCTATGTGCGGTAGCATTATCATCCATGAATAATAAGTTTGGACTTACAACACCCCGCCACATCCAAATAACCGGGTCCAGGATATGTTCTATATAAATTTGACCATTCATCGTTCTGGGTATAGATATCAAGGGCAACATGGTGTACTATACCAAGTAATAAGAAATTTTAAAAAGTAATACAAATACATTGTTAAATTTGGCAACTAAGTTATGGTTTAAACTGTATATCTTTTAATTCATCCTGTATTAAAAATTAAAGTTTCAAACGTTGTGTTGTGGTACAATAAAACTTTATATACCCGTAGCATATGAAAAAAAACTCCATGCCCCGTCTCTTTGTTAAAATTGTTACAATTTTATGGACAAAGCGAAATTTACCCAATGAAAAATCAAAATATTGATTGATATTGGTTTCTAAAATAAATAATGCAGGAAGTGTTAGTATTTCATGTTTTTTGAAATAGTATTGGCAGTGCGCTCTATTATTTAGACCAATCAAATAGCGGATTGTTCTCTTTTGAAGCCTAAAAATACTAAGAAATTGCTCGGTGGTACAGCAGCCCCAAAAGGGAAAGCCATAGCGGAGATGGGATTCGAATAGAGAGAAATAAGTAAGTCTGGCAGAAGACACGTCCAGTTCTTTTGATACTGATCGAATGGCAAAGCAGGCGGTAGAGAGTTTTATAGTTAAGGTGTCAATATGCTTAGAGAATTTTAGGTTGTTATTTATATACAAACCCAGGAATTTATTATTTGGTTGTAAAGTCCCCTTATAAGATAAGGCCACCGTTTTATCCACATTGAAGCAAAGTAGATTGGAATCGGACCAAGCCTTAATCATAACAAGGTCGTTGGAAATATTAGAATGTAAAGACGTTGTATCAAAATCACTCCATGTTATGCTTGTGTCATCAGCAAAGAGAGAGATTTTTCCGTTAATTTTTATGTTGGTGATAACATTAATGTATAACAAAAAAAGAATAGGTCCCAAGACCGAACCTTAAGGGAGTCCACTTGTAATCAATTTAAAATCAGAATCAGAACTCTTTGCCCTTACAAATTGTTGCCTATTCCCGAGATAAGATTTAAACCAATTTAAAGAAATACCCCGGATTTCATAAAAATTCAGCTTAATCATCAAAATTTCATGACTAACACAGTCAAAGGCTTTTGCATAGTCACAAAAAACTGAGGCGGTGGGGTGGTTGTTATTGAGGGATAAGTAGACATCGCTAAGCAACCAGAACATAGCGTCACTAGTGCACTTGTTGAGTAAAAATCCAAACTGATTCGGGGATATTATCTGATGTTTAAGGAGAAATGGCATAAGATGATTCTTTAGTGACCTTTGAATGATTTTTGATATCACTGGTAGTAGAGCAATTGGACGATAATTACAAGAGTTAGTTTTTTCGCCCCTTTTATGAAGAGGAATAAGTATAGCTGTTTTAAAGCCTTCAGGGAATATACCTTGTATAAGGGATTCATTTATTAGTGTCGTAAGGGCCTCTATAACTGGTAGAGGCAGGTTCAGGAATATTTTAATATATATAGGCTATCAGTGCTATACGTAGATTTGCTTGTGATGTTATTCATTTCTTTCAATAGTTCCATGCTGCTAACAGAGCTTAAGAAAAGGCTATCAGCGACATTTTTCGATGGAGGGAGAAACGAAAGAGGATCCAAACTTTGCAAGATCTGGGTCACAGGGTTTGATTTGCTTCTGAGGTCATTGATAACGGACCAGGTTTACCTTGAAACGTTTTTAGACTTTGTTAGACGTTAATATATTTTTTTGCTGACTTGATTGGTTTAATATAGATCTTCCTATAATTCTGGCCGACAAGATTTTTCTAACACAGGCCAGCTCATTATTTTCACAATGGAAATACCCTCCCAATAATAAAAAAATATTCGGAGAGCTCTAATATGTAAAATTTTTTAATAGCCTAGTTAGAACCTTTTATATTGGCAGGTAAACAATTTTATTGTGGGGCGGCTAAAATGGATCCATTTTACAACGGAAAAATTACCTAGACTGAGTTGTTTACAACATTAGACATAAAATAAACGTTAAACATCACTCTTCTGTTGAGTTTCGAATTGAGTTGTTCTCTGTGTATCGATAAACAAGTGTATGTGAAGACGAGAATGTCGAGTAAAACGCGCCGAAGTTGCAAAATTTCTCCTGACAAATTTTGTTATATTTGTGGAGAATTTCTGGTGAAATCACAAGCCAGGCCATTTTCCGAAAATGTAAAAAAAGCCTACGTTAAATATTTTGGTGTGTTGATTGGGGATCAAGATAAGCGGTGGTCTCCCCATGTGTGCTATGTTAGTTGTAATGTATCATTGGTGCAGTGGATGAAGGGAAAGAGAAAAAGTATGCCTTTTGCAGTTCCAATGGTATGGCGAGAACCCACCAATCATTCTGACGATTGTTATTTTTGCCTGACAAAGGGTTATTCCAAAAAGGGAAAGCACAATATAGAATATCTAAATTTACAATCTGCCATACGACCTGTTCCTCATAATGTAAATTTGCCAGTGCCGATTGCGCGTTTAAATTGGCAAGCTATTGATTTGGGAGATAATGGAGATAACGCATCATCAGGCAGCTCAAAAGAACAGTACACCGATCCCACTTTTACCACAGGTCCCAGATCCGGCGAGCCACATTTGATTGTTCAAAGTGAATTAAATGATTTAGTACGTGATTTGGGGTTATCCAAGCAACAGTCAGAACTTCTGGGTTCCCGTCTTAAGGAATGGAACCTATGGCCAAAGAGACAAAAATTACGAATTTCAGAAAAAGAAATGCTATGTTTTCTGAATTCTACAGTATGGAAAATTCGTTGTGCGCGTGTACTGATATAGACAGTTTAATGCAGGAACTTGATATTGAACATTCTCCCCGTGAGTGGTGCTTATTCATAGACTCATCAAAATATAGCTTAAAAGCTGTGCATAATGGAAATTTAAAACTCTCTATACCAGTTGCCCATTCAGTTGCACTGAAAGAAAATTATGAAAATATGCGCACGATTTTGGATAAATTAAACTAAAATAGGTATAAATGGCAGATATGTGGGGACTTAAAATTTATAGCGATTTTAGAGGGACTTCAGGGGGGATGTACAAAATATTGCTGTTTTCTTTATTTATGGGACAATCGTGTAATAAATCAGCTTTATGTAACAAAAATTTAGCCAGAAAGAAGCAAATTTCAACCGGTATCTCAAAATGCTAAATTTATACCTTTTGTTGATACCAAAAATGTCCTTTTGCCTCCTCCTCACATTAAACTTGGGCTGATGAAAAACTTTATGAAGGCTTTGAATAAAGATGGTGATGGATTTAAATACCTAAGACAAGCCTTTCCCCAGTTAAGTGATGCCAAATTAAAAGAAGGCATTTTTATTGGGCCACAAATAAAAAAATTGCTGGGCGATGTCACTTTTACGGAAAAGCTTACCAGGCAGGAACTGAGAGCATGGAATTCATTTGTTAATGTAGTAAGAGGATTTTTAGGCAACAATATGGATGAAAATTATGAACAATTAGTTAATGAACTCTGCCAGAATGTCATTAAAAATTCACTTCCTCCATTCCCATCTGTCATTTTTTCCTAAAAATTTGGGAGCTGTTAGTGACGAGCAGGGTGAAAGGTTTCACCAATATATCAGAACAATGGTAATTCGGTACCAAGGACGATGGGATCCAGCTATAATGGGTGACTACTGTTGGTTTTTGAAGAGAGAAGATATGACACCTCATAAACGGAAAAAATAAAGTTTAATTAGTGTTTTAAGTTAATATTTTTTTCGTTTGCTTTTCTCTTAGATGTATGGTATGTTTAATAGACGAAAACTGTAAACATAGTCAATAAACAGGGTTAAGAATTTTCTGAAATAATTTTTTCTATAGATATTAAGTATCGTAACATTCATTTTCGTATTTGGATAGGTCCATTCTATTAGATTATGCTATTTTGATTTGTGTTACAAAAAAAAATTTTGTTTTTGTCGGTCAGTGTTATAATTAGAGATATAGTCGAGAATAAGAATGGAGTCGGTGAATTTTTTTATATATAAGAAGAAACTTTCGTGGTCCACGGTCCAATAGTCCAAAGGCAAATTTTATTTAAGAAAGCACTTAAAATTTTTGGTTTATTTACAAGCTTACGTAACTTTTAGTTTTCACTGTACAATACAACAAAATTTTCAACTCTGACTAGGGCTTCAGAAAATAGGACTGACCCATCAGGAAAAAAAACTTAGTTAAAATCGGTTGAATAACAACATTAATATATGATTTAAAATTAACGTTAAAAATACGTGACGCATTATAAACTGATTAGTGTATTTTTTTAATTTATGTATGCATATCGTTTCCTCTTATTATTTCTCTTGGTATAGTATTTAAAAAGCGAAATTATTTTAGTTCGTTTGAAAGTTGCAACAAAAAAATTGAAAAACAAGTTAAAAGAAGTTTTTTTAACCATCAAGTTTTAAAAGGTCAAGCAGGTTAAGAAATGTAACTACATATATTAAATTATACAACCTGTAAATACATCAGAATAATATGACACTTTATTGCTCCATTCCCTAAAATTTCCTAATCTCAAAACCAAAGAAAATATTAGCAATATCGACGAATATTGGATCAAATGGTCATAAAAGGTTAGACAGTAATGTATTAATAACTCTCTTTAAGACTTCAATTTTCCAGCTTTTACCATAGGACGTAAAGAAGGAATTATCTTATGCTGCAGAGAGGGCATGCGCGTTAAAACTTTTTATTGATCGAGAAATATAAGAGTTGCTTTTCCGTCTTGTTTACCTGATCTGCTGTTTGCTGTAAGTATTAAAGAATTATCTAACATATAAATATATATATTTAATGTACTACGTTATTATTCAAGTTAAGATAATGTCTTGTAATTGATTGTGTTTTAATAAAGGGCACAGCTAAAATTTCTTAATATCGATTGTGTACATTTTCTTATCAGTTACATCTGCTAACTTACCCTCATATCTAATTCCACTAAATATAGTAATAAATTTTTTTCTCTATTCTAAATGTTCGTTTTATTTATTAAATATTATTACCATATAATTTTAGGAAAAAAGGAAAATTCTTAATTATTTTTATTATTAAGCTTTACTAGAGTCATTCGTATGTTTTTAATAAAATTTATATTATAAATGGGCGCGGCAATATTAATTCGATACAAAAATGCCAAGTTTCAAATTTTGGGACAAAATTGATAATCCAGCATTAGCTGTTCAATGTTGCTTCAAAGCAAAAACAAAAATACAAAGTGTTGCGTTCTCTAATAAATATCAGTAATAACAAATGTTTAATTGTAATAAAAATGCAGTTGAGAATAACCCCTTTCTTTAAATTGTTTATACAGAAGTTTTTTTTAATTTTTGACATTAGCATATAATTAAGTTTAAAACACCGGTAAATTTCCCTTACCCGGAATTTTCCTCATTGTGAATCTTTCCTTTTATTAGGAATAGTAAAATGTAACCCAATTTTATTCCACCATATTGGATCGAACCAATATTTTACGATTTTCTACCTATGCCACACTTAGTAGTTTTTACACTGATAGTAGTTTTTACGCTGATTTTTTAAGACCGCGATTTTTTCCTACCGTCACACACAGGTCGATTTTCGATAAAAGCTGGCCATAAACAATATTTTCGTTCGGGGTATTTTTAATAAAATTTATAAGGAAATTATTTATAACACTCTAGTACTCTAGTTGGCCTAGAAAAAAACAATTGATATCCTTTTAGTTGTTTACAGCGCCCTGTCAAATCTAGTTCTGTGGATTTTTGGTAGCGTTTTTATTTTCAAGAAATTAATAATGTGATAAAGTTTGTATTCAACTGACTGTTTCAAAAATCTGTTAACATAATTAGTTATGGATAACAACAATCAAGGTATGTAATAACTAACTAATATCTAAAAGATTTGGATTTTTCTGATTACTGCATAGCGTTGATGAATTAAAACGTAAAAGAATAATATATTTATCAAATCATAATTACAAATTCTTAATATAATAACATTTTTGTTAATGATTCCACCATATTTTGCGACTACAAATATACTGCAAAATGTATATTACGATTCTGGCAAAAGAGATCAAGAAGCAAATCTTGCCCGAAATTCCTCCATTTTTTACATTTAATTTTTGAAATTTTGGCGTTTTCGGTGCTATTTTAAGGTTAAACGGTTCGAACAATATTTTTACTGTATATTTATTAAAATACTTATTTTATAATTGCATAAATTCGCAAAAATTTCCGAAAAATTCCCTAATTTACTGTAAAATGAATTTTTTCTTCTTTTAACAAAATAGTCCAGGAGCTTACTTTGATTTTTAATTATAATAATTAAAGAAAAGTAAATTAATAATTTATTTTTTTGCAACAAGGTCAGTGGTTTGAAAATTAACATTTTTAGTTTTTTACAATTCATTGTAAAACAATAAAGAAAAATTACTATATTAAGTGTTTTATTAAATTTACTCTATTTCACGTAATTCTCGCGAAAAAAATTTGATTTTTTAAAAATTTTGGAAAGCAGACCAAAAATTCATATTTTCTACAAGTCCCTCGTATCTTACTCAAAATTGGTACATAGACAAAATAGACATGAACAACTTTTCTTATTGGCACTTTTCGTCATCTAACCTTATTTTTTACATGTTCAAAGTGTAAATGTTAAATTTGACGTATGAAATGACAGTTGTCACATGACATGTCAAAATGATTTCTTCTGTTATTGGGCATGCTGAATCGATTCCACATGACAGTTTTCAATATCTCATTAATAAAAAAATTTCCATTTGTTACAACTTTTTGCAGGTCACTGTATATTATCTGATCTCTAGCCTTTTACTGTAGTTGGTCGCCTGGTATATAAACAACTGGTTTTTTTAATAAAATTTAACATTAACTATATATTTATATAATATCTACTAGCACTAGCGTCAAAAAAAGTTTAATTTATTTTTGGATTTAGATAAAAAATTAATTCCTTTAGAAGTATGTAGCTAAATTTAATTTTTTTCACACTGTATACATACAAATACATTAAGTAGTTTTCATTTAAATATTTAATATATGTAAATATTTAGACATTTAAATGAATTTTATTTTAATCATTTTATAAAACGGTTTAAGAATATACAAATGATCTTTATCTTTAATAATAAGTGTTACACCCTATATATAAATACAGATGATCCAAAAAGTCAACAATAAAGCTACTTCGACTAAAACACGATATTTTAAACGTGTAATACTAACTTTTATGTCTTATTTCTAGTAAACTCTATTATGGCCAGCTGTTCTAAAAATTCGACCAGTGTGCGTCATGTTAAATTCAAATTTAATTTTGCTGCAAGTCAAGTCAAATAAATAAGACGATTTTTTTACATTGATTTATTGGTCATTTTATTTGGCAGCCGTTTGGTTCGCTGTCTTGAATTTATACCACAATTTTACCAGTTTATCTATCTATACCACCCTTAACGCTTGCCCAAAATTTGAAATTAATCTAATAAATAGTTTTTGAGGCTTATTTTTTAAATCATTTATTAGGCGGCCATTTTGTTTTGCTGTCCTGGATCCGAATCCAAAATATTACAGGTTGATTACTATACAACACTTGATTTTTGTGCAAAATTTGAGGTAAATTAGATAATTAGTTTTTTTAGTAAGTTTTTTAACGTTCCACTAGACCGGAATATTGGATCCTTACCAAAATATTACCAGCTCATTCGCATATGACCTTTAGAGAGTGAGAATTAGAGATATGACCCTTATTTTTTGACTAGAATCTGATTAGTAGTTTTTGAGCTATGCCGCTGGCAAACCGACAAACAGGCAGACAACCGACAGACGGACTGACGGAATTGATAAAACAATATTTTTTGGCATCTAGGGTTGCTAAAATGTAAAGATATGTAAAACATGAGAAAGGGAGTTTTTCGTATTACAAAAAATTTTTTTCGCCGCCATTTTGTTCCGTCATCTTGAATTAGTACAATAGTTTGAGTAATTTATTGTCTCTATACAACAATTAATTATAGTACAGAATTTAAAATCAGTTCATTAAGTAGTTTTTTCCGGCTGAATTTCTGAATATTTTACCAAGCCGCCATTTTGTTCCGCCATCTTGGATTCGTACCAAAATTTTACCAGTTGATTCCTACATACCACTTGATTTTGGTGCAAAATTTGATATAAATTGGAGAAGCACTCTTTTATTTTTTTTAACATTTCACTAGGCCGCCATTTTGTTTTAGCGTACTGGATTTTTATCAAAATGTTACCAGGTCATTCATCAGATCGACGGAATGAAGTAAACATGTTTTTCATCATCTAGGGACCCTGAAAGATAAAAAACCCGGAGGGTAAATAGCTTGCATTTTCTTCCCTCTCATATCAATCCCGGGATTCCGACGTCCCGGGATCTCGATGGAAAAACCTGTCCCGAAAATACCGGGATTAGACCGACCAATTCCGAGATTAAGTCCGATTTGTTTATATACCGGGAGTTTTTCGTTGTTTAATTCTCGTAATAATACAGATTTTGCTCGCGTTTGAGGCGTTGATAATTGTATTATTTTGCCATTGTACAGGGTGGCCATTTTATGGTGATACAGTACCTTATCTAGAAAACGGTAATAGTTACGACAAAAAGTTAAATACAAAAGTTATTTGGATTCAATTAAATTTTTATTTTATTTCACTTTTGTTTATACAGGGTGTTTCGTTTTGACGTGACACATGTCAACTTTCTTAATTTAAATGAGACATCCGATATATTATTACATGTTTGGATTCTACTGTTAATTTGCGAAAGTTTTTATAATAACATCTATATTTGAATTCTTTATCGTTTTTGAGTAAATTGAGTTTTTAGAATTTTTTTTAAAAAACATATTTTAAAAAAAAAAAAATGTTTACTTATAAAACTTTAATGGAACTAACTAATATCCTAAACATACATTACTAAGGGTTCAATTCAACGAGTTTCCATGCTGGTCTTACCAATTAATATACAGGGTGTTAAAAATGGAGAGCAAAGCAAACAGAACTTTAAATGTAAAAATCTCCTGTTTTTCAAATGGAACACCCTGTATATTTTTATTTCATCTGATTCAACGTTCGATTACCTATCATTACTCATATATATATCTAAATGAACAGTTTCGATTTTATTATCCGTTTTCTGATTTATCCCGGAATTTTGCCAGTAGATTTGATCAGAATCTAAAAAAATCAAGATAGGCTTAGGAAATAACCTAATGCGATTGTTGACTTAAGTTGACATTTGCTCTGTTTGTCGTTTTTGTCAAATTTTTGCTGCGAAATTTGTTAAAAAATGGCTTTATATAGTTTAGATGAACGTTTGAAATTATACAACTGTTTCATAAAATATAATAAAAGTCCAGAGTTAGCCTTTAGATAATATTCGAAGAAGTATCCTAATAATCGAGTTCCCTCCAGGACTATATTTTTTCAAAAAGTGCGTGATTTGGAAAATGGTGTCCTTAAAAACTCTAAGAAAAATCTTCCCAATTTTGTCCTCACTGAGGAAAAACAACTGGAGATTTTACTTTATTTCGAAGAAGATGATGAAAGATCCCAAAGAGATGCTGACAAAGACATTGCAGGTTTCAGTAGAGGAAGTATTCAAAAAACACTGCAGGTGAATGGTTATCATCCTTATAAATTTCTTCCAACTCAATTATTATCACAATTAGACTTTAATGAAAGATTGACTTTTTGTTGTGATATTATGGACCGGCAGTTCGAAAATGTGTTTTGTTCAAAGGTGCTTTGGACTAATGAGGCCTCATTTAATACGGCGAGTATTTTTAATCGAAAAAAACACTCATTACTGGTCTCAAACTAATAAACATCTAATAAAAGCAGTTGAAAAACAAGGCCGTCAAACCGTAAATGTGTGGTGCGGAATTATTTGCGACCGTATTATCGGACCAATATTTTTTGACAGGTCGTTAAATGGCGAAAGATACTTGGAGCTGCTTAGGAATGAAATCATGCCCCTTATCAACGACTTGCCAGCAAATATTCAAGAAGATATCATTTTTCAGCAGGATACCGCCCCTTACCACATGGTTGCACCGGTAGTAAATTTCCTTAATCAACATTTTCCATTGTGGATAGGAAGACATGGTTTAATATCCTGGCCACCACGAAGCCCTGATTTAAGCCCTTTAGACTTCTTTTTGTGGAGTGCACTAAAAAAATAAAGTTTATGAAAATAGATCTAATAATAGAAATGAGTTAAAAATAAAAATCAGGGAAGAGATCAATAATTTTAATGCATCTAATTCGGTAAGGAACGCTAATCGAAAAATGGAGGCTGTGTACACTTCATGTATCGCAATGGACGGTGGCCATATTGAAAATTTTTTATTATCTGTTTTAATCATGTTTAATACACAGTTAGTTATTAGTTATACCGTGTGGCATAAGATATTTTTTTGTCTCTCCCTTATTTTCGTAAACATTAAACAATATGAACATAAATTACATAATATTTCACTTTTATTTGTATTTTCTAACATTATTTATAGTCGCTATCTGTGTTAAGGAAATGAGAATAAGGCTTAGTTTACGACATTTTTATTTTAGCCCACTTCATCTGTTTACTTATATTAAAAAAAATAGTCAAATCAGAAAACGGCTAATAAAATCGAAACTGTTCATTTTAGGTATAGGACATATATATGAGTAATGATAGGTAATTAAACGATGAAATAAAAATATACAAGGTGTTCCATTTGAAAAACAGGAGATTTTTACATTTAAAGTTCTGTTTGTTTTACTCTCCATTTTTAACACCCTGTATATTAATTGGTAAGACCAGCATGGAAATTCGTTGAATTGAACCCTTAGTAATGTATGTTTAGGAGATTAGTCAGTTCCATTTAAGTTTTATAGAAAAAAAACTTTTTTTTAAAAAATTTGTTTTTTAAAAAAATTCTAAAAACTCAATTTACTCAAAAAGATAAAGAATTCAGATGTTATTAGAAAAACTTTCGCAAATTAACAGTAGAATCGAAATATGTAATAATATATAGGGTATCCCATTTAAATTAAGAAAGTTGACATGTGTCACGTCAAAACGAAACACCCTGTATAAGCAAAAGTGAAATAAAATAAAAACATAATTGAATACAAACAACTTTTGTATTTAACTTTTTGTCGTAACTATTACCGTTTTCTAGATAAGGTACTCTATTACCATAAAATGGCCACCCTGTACCTGCGCCTAGAAATTTAAAATCCATGTTGAATGAATTATCCAGAATTAAAATACCACTTAGGACTGATCTGTAAGAGACATTAAGAACGAGAATCAAGCAACACAGAACCAGTTATTCTGCGCAATACCGCAAATTCGGACTCGGAGTATTTGATATTGAAATAGAAAAACGTTTTATCAGGCTAGACAATATAAATTAAAACAAATATTTCTAAGTAATTTCTAAGTCTAATTATTTTAATATCTTAAACATTATAGGACAAAAGAGAATATGAAGAAAGCCTTGCCTTTTTTAGTGGTGAACTTCGCGGCAGTTTTTTGCTATCTACCCAATGGAAAGGTAAGATCTTTTATATTTTGTATACATTAAATATGCAAACGTGCCCCTTCATGAATTTTAATACATCGTTTGCAGAAGGCGCATGTCACATAACGTTCACAAGCACTATACCCATCCAAGTGTGTATAGTATTTCAATTTCAATTGAAAACAATGCAAGCAGTAGCCTTTTGGTTTGAATTAACTCGTAAAAAGCTGGAAATTATTTTATTTCACTTTGGGCATCCTAAATAGGAGTTATACGAGTTTACGATGGTTTCAGATATACAATGTGTCCCAGATTCGCATCTCTATATAGGGATCTCGGCTCCTATTATACCTACAGCAAATGTTAAGTGGGAAAAGTTTTAGAGGAAACTCGAGCGCATTCGATATCCGGCTTCAGGTTTACGATCGTTCAATCAGTTTAGGAAATATCGCTGAAAAACCGAACATGGCGGATTTCGTTTTTCGCCAGTAAATCCGAAACGGTAAATTTGACAGCTGTCAAAATGTGACATTATTGGGACACTTTTTTAAGACGAATAAGATTGCGTGTACTACATGTCTCCATCATCTTTGGTTATCCCGCAATCTGCCTTAACTTTAATGTTTCTTATGACCGCCATATTGGATTTTTGGATTTTTGGAAAGAGCGTAAAAAGGGCCATGATTTATTTTGTCGCAAGATTACGTTAATAAGTAATGTATTAAATGCATTGTATTTTCAAGACAGAATGACCTAAATAACGACTAAAAAAATTCTAAACAAGTTCTTAACTACTTCGTACCTGGGTTACGTTAATTCACAGATTTGCAAAATGGCGTCCATTTGCATCGAGACGCTTTTGACAATTGGTGACACTTCGTACATTTCCACGGTCGCATGGGGTCAAATTCGTAGACCTCTTTTTCGTGTGACGCCAGGGGTAGAAATCCAAGGGCGAGAGGTCAGGGGATCTAGGAGGCCAAGATATTAAACCATTTAAGGAAATAATTATTTCGTCAAACTGCTCTCTTAAGAAGTTTATGACTTAAATGGTGTTGTGAGCCGGACATCCATCCTGTTAAAACCAGGTTCTTTTAAACTCATCTTTTGTTAGAGTAGCTTGTAAAGCCAGTAAAACCTGGTTTCGCAGAAGCTCTAGGTATCTCTGTCCGGTTAGGCGTATGCTTATTAAAACACAACTTTGATACTTTGAATTATTTAACGTCAAAGTTAAAGCCCACTGTTGTTACAAATAAATCATGGCCTCTTTAGAAAAAATTGAGACCTAACTTTAGGATGTGTGATATTTCGATGATACTCAAATCTTTTATGTACTTGGGAGACATCACTTGCCTGGAAATTGTACGCTCTTTCTAAAAATAGAAAAATTCAGTATGGCGGCCATAAGAAAAATGAAAGTTGAGGCGGGTTGCAGGATAACAAAAGACGATGGAGACATGTCGTACACCCCACCTTATTTATCTTAAAAAAGTGTCCGAATAATGTCATTAGTCAGCTGTCAAATTTACCGTGTTGTATTTACTGACGAAAAACGAAATCCGCTATTTTAAGTTTTTTGCCTATATTTGCAAAATCGACTGACCGATAGTAAATTTGATTCCAGATATCAAATGCGCTAAGTTTCCTCTAAAACTTTTCTCATTTATCCTTTGCTGTAGGTATAATAGGAACCGAGATCCCTATATAGAGAAGCGAATCTGGGACACACTGTATACATATGATATATTTAACAATAATTTATATTAGGACGAATAAACATTTTTCATATTTTCTTCGATATTGTAGTATACAAGTTTTTATTTTGTTTTTATTTTTTTATAATATTATATTTTTATTACTTTTTCTTTTCATAACGTTATTTGCATAGACTTTAAAACCAAATTAAGTCCTTTATTATTCTCCCAAATAAAAAGAAAGTTTTTTTCCAGGAAATTGAATTTTTCATAATTTTTTAACGTTTTATTGAGCCCCCATTTTGTTTTCACACATAAGAATCCCACTAAAATTTTACCAGTTTATCTCTCTGTCACACTTGGTTTTTGTGCAAAATTTCAAGTCACGTGAATCAGTACTTTTTTGACACTGATTTTTTTAAGCATTTTATTCCATATTTTCTATTTCTTCTTAAAATACTAATAGCTAACCCACAATTGACTTTGACACTTCTATAAGTAGCACATACCTCAAGATCGTAGATAAATATTTTTTCCTATCAGCGTGTGGAAAGTAAGCACTTTCCGCAAGCATATTAGTGAGGAAAATTGGTTTTTGCCGCATTAATGCACTAATTCTTGAAAAAGACTTATTATTATTATTTTTTTTTTCAGCTGTGTCAAAAGTATTAGATATTTTTTTTTCAAAAATTAAAAAGTACCCGCTTCACAGAGAGAAGCAATTTGTCATATTATAGGCAATAAATATTTCTACTACTATCTACATAGATTTGTAATTCTTCCATATCCTAATATCCAATAAAAATTCATCCCATTATGTATAGTATAATTTTGACTTGCATCGTATTATAATCTCATATCATTCTCGTTAACTTAATGTTGAGTAACCTTAGTTACAATTGTTTCAACAATAGTGTTAATAGACCAGTTTCGATTACGATGACACCAAAAAGAAATTGCGACCATTATTAGATTGGCAGGTGCATGTCGTCGCGAAGATCTTACTAAATTAACCATTGATAACATTGAAGACAAAGAGACACCACTAATCATCAAAATTCCTGATACAAAAACTCATATTTCCAGAACATTTGTAATTTGTGGGGACGCAGTTCACCTTCAGCTTTATAGGAAATATGTAGCTCTACCTCCTTCGAACACACCTCATCCTGGTTTTTTTGTTTTGTTACAAACAGGGAAAATGCACAATACAATGTGTGGGGATAAATACATTTACACAGTTTTCACCGATCTTCCGCCACAATGTTAGCTGATTCAGGAAAAAATATTTAATCAAGAGGCATGGTGGATGGAAATCCACTACCGTCGCAGAAGGCTCTTTGAAAGAACAAAAAACGGGTCCGGTAAACTATCCTGACAGACCATTTTTGCATATTTTATTTTTCTTCCAGAAAGTACCCATTTTAAAAAATAAAATTGCGGAGTATGCAAGTTTTCTAAAAAAAATTAATTAAAAATCACACTCGGTCACAATTTCACAGCCTTAAAACGAAAAATTTAGCAATGTTGCTAGATTTTAGATTTACCAATTTAACATAGAACGGAAGCTTTCACGGCTTTGGTCAATTAAGAAATCATGGTTCTTGGGATTAGACCGTGTCAAATTGGAATTACTATCCGACGTTTCACATTCACACATTCAGTGTTCAGATCTCGTAGAGTAAAGATCCCTGAAGATGTCTCGTGCAATCGAAAGCGAAACGTCGGATAGTAATTCCCATTTGACATGGTCTAATCCCAAGAACCATGATTGACCAAAGCCGTGAAAGCTTCCGTTTATGTTAAATTGGTAAATCTAAAATCTGGCAACATTGCTAAATTTTTTGTTTTAAGGCTGTGAAATTGTGACCGAGTGTGATTTTTATTTTTATTAATTATATTTGTTATAACAAAATTTAGTTTTACGGGTATCATAACTTATAGGTATTTCTTTAATTATGAATATGGCAACGTCGCTCATCAAATTAAAAACAAGCATCGCGATGGGAACAGTCGGAAAGATGTTTGAAATCAAAATTACCTTTAATTTGTTTAATAATCACATCTTAAAGTAATTTTTGAGTGCTGATGAGAGTTTTCGACACATTTCTCTGCTAGAATGGTGATAAAAACAAAAAGAAACAAAAATAAACGATATTTAAGAGTGTCAGCATAGTTTACACTGTACACTGTGTCCCAGATTGCTTGTAATCACACGGTTTCTCGGTAACCAGCAAAGATAGAACTTTGCGGTTTTCGCGACCCTGTGTCACTTTTTCGAGAAAGTTTGAATGCCGCAAACAGAATTGTGCCAGATTGTTTCGTTCCCGAGATACAGAGTGAAATAGAAATTTTGCGCTTTTGGGGGTGGTATCATATTTCGGACACCCTGTCAGATAAAGAAAAGGTAAAAACTGCTATGGATAGATATTTTTACGTAGAGTCCAGTGCTGTAGTCGAAATTTTTTTTAGACAAACCGTTTTTGAGATATAGCCCAAACTTAGTATTTTTTTAAATGGGACACAATGTATTTTTTGGTTCCAAAAAATTTGCCTTTTTTTGTGTTTAAAATGATGTATCACACTATGCACTTTTGACGTAAACTAAGCCTTATAAACGCAATATTAAAAGAAAAACGTAAGTTGGCCATGGAAATATGGCATGGAAACAAAAATCAAAACTATTTGTTTCTTAAATATATCAAATATTGCTGTGTTTATCCTCTTATCATACGAGTTACCAATAATTCTAACAGGTAAATTAAAAGATATTAAGAAGAAATGAATAATTTTAAAAATAGTCATAAGTATGATATGATGGTTTGTTTTATTGAATGTCATGAAAACAGTGATCAAGCATCTGATTTATATTTTAACAGGTAAGCACCAAGCGCTTAAATTATTATGAACCTCCTTTCACATTTTTTTTTCAATTCCACTTTGAGTTATGGACTATTTCCAAAAGCTTTTTTTATATCGTAGATATCCAGAAAGGCCTCAGCCCCACAAGGCAATTTTTCGCCGAATTAAATTAAATTTAATTAATGATGGATCATTTTCAAAGCACAGGGCTAAAACATATAATAAACGAAATCACGAGAACAATGAGATTGTTGTATTAGCAAGTATTCAGGCCAATCACGCGTATTCATGTAGGCATATTCAGGAAACAGTGGGGGTGTCAAAATCACAAACACAAAGGATATTAAGAAAACATAAATATAAGCCTTATAAAGTAAATGTAGTACAACAATTGCATCCTGGAGATGCAGAAAGGCGTCTAAATTTTTGTAACTGGTATCTTCAAAAAACCCAAAATGACCCTGACTTCGGTAGCAAGGTTATATGGTCCGACGAAGCCTATATAAGTTGTAGTGGTATTTTTAACAGGCATAATAATAGGCACTGGTATACGGAAAACCAATTTTTAACAAGAGAACGTCAGCAGCAAGGAAGGTTTGGGTTTAGCGTCGCTTGCTTTATATTGGGAACAAAGATTACATTCCATATTTACAATAATAATTTAACAGCAGATAGATATCTAGCAATTTTAATCAAATACTACCGGATTTATTGGATAACTTGCCGCTAGCAAATCTGCACAATATTTACTTTCAGCAGGACGGTGCTCCTGCCCACAATGCGCAAATTATAAGACCATTTCTATTTGAAAATTTTCACGATCGCTGGATTGGTACAAATGGACCAGTAAGGTGGCCTGCTAGGTCGCCAGACCTCTCAATATTAGATTTTTTCGTTTGGTCTTACTTAAAAAACAAAATTTACCTGAATCCAGTCAATACGATGGAGCAGCTGCAAAATGCAACCATTCAGGCATTTAGATCATTGGAAGATAGACCTATAATAATGATGAATGCTCTAAGAAGAATTCGCACTGTGTGCCAATTATGTGTTCGTGAGGGGGGTGGCCATTTTTAACAGTTTTTCTAGTTATGTAGAACTTGTTTAGTATTGTGATTAAGTTTATCAAGATAATTAAGTTTATTTATTTCATAGTAAAAAAATGGTTATTAATTTTTTATGTTGTTTAATTTTGCTTCTGGACACTTTTAATATCTACCCATATTTCCATGGCCAACTTACGTTTTTCTTTAAATATAGCGTTTATAAGGTTTAGTTTACGTCAAAAGTGCATAGTGTGATACATCATTTTAAAGAGAAAAAAAGGCGAATTTTTTGGAATAAAAAAATACAGGGTGTCCGATTTAAAAAATACTAAGTTTGGGCTATATCTCAAAAACGGATCCATAGCAGTTTTTACCTTTTCTCTATCTGATAGGGTGTCCGAAATATGATACCACCCCCAAAAGCGCAAAATCTCTATTTCACCCTGTATCTCGGGAACGAAACGACACAGGGTCGCGAAAACCGCAAAGTTATATCTCTGCTGGTTTCCGAGAAACCCTGTGATTACAAGCAATCTGGGACACAGTGTACATTCAACATAAACGTTATAACCAACAATAAATAATTGTTTAATAAAATAATAATTAAAAAACATATTGTTATTTTTATTTGTGAGTAAATGTAACATGTATTGTAACTATTTTTGAAAGTCGCTAAAGGTAAATGCAGCTTAGCAAAATCACATTTGACATATTTTAAACTTCTACTTTGTGATCAAATCTAATCTGAAGTAATCAATTCTAATAAATAAAAATTTAACATACTTAATTTCACCCTCCTCACTAAACTGCATTTGCTAATTGATAAGTACGTAATTTATGCACGGTCATAGGAAAAATTATGTACCTAATTCGTGCAGAAAATGTCACTTTCCTCACTAGTTAGGTAAATAACTAAATTACCACACCACCTTTTAACAGAAACACCTTTCCTTTCAGGAGAGCTTAATATCCGGATATTTCTCCGCGGCTTAGTGGATAGAATTAACGGAAAACAAGACGGAATCTTATCTGGATCTAACTGATGGGTTACCTTTAGATACCAGGGCATTAACCAGAGACCTCGAAGAAGAACAAATGTTTCCACTGGACTATGACAGCCTTGGGTATGTTAGAGTTATCAGATATTTTAAAATTGCAAATTCCAAACGTGTTTCAAAACATTAGTAAGAAGCTATATTCTCGTTTTAACTTCTACATACTTATAAATAAGGGATGTTTCTTAACTGAATTCCGTTCATATAAACATATATCCAAAAATGCCTATTTTTGAAACGAGAAAACATTTTATTTTTTTTTTAGTTTTTTTCACTTTCTATTCTACATTTTTAAAGATAACTGAACGTAAATTGAAACACTAAACACTTTTTATAATACCTGTAAAACATTATCATTGGCATTTGGACCAATCTACAGGGTGATATTTTTTTGGGGGGTCACGACCTTCTACCCCTCTGCACTCCACACTTGCCCAGAGCGGGATATTTTACTTTATAAAAATAAAGTTAGCTCCCCGCCCCCCCCCCCACTAAACTTTTTAAGGATTTTTTGATGCCATTCGGAAGTACGATTTTTGCAAACCTATTGCCGATTTTTGCACACTTGCCCAGAGCGAGATATTCTACTTTATATACCCCCCAAAATTCGTTTGACCGACCCTCCTAATAGTTGTAATAAAACGCGAACCTTGGGAAAAGTTAAATACGCTACACTATTAGCGGCGCGCGGCGGCGGTTCGAATGGTCTCGTTGCGTTCCTTAGGCATAATAAAATACGCTATACTAAGCTAGGCTTGGCAGTCCGAATTGCCCTGATTACCTTAAAGCTTGACGAATGTACCCGAAGATTTCACAGCTACCGAGCGGCAGCCGAACGTGATCAAATGGAATATGAAATCGCAATTTGGGTCATCAGCCGGTCTCTTCTTATAATTCGATCGATCGGTCGCGGCATCACGTCGGCATGTGAAAGTTCAGTTGTTCAGAGGTCGCGCGGTCGATATTCTAACTCGATATTGTTTCGGACCTTTTTAATCGATGAAAATTAATTTATATACTGTTTTTTGTAATATATATTATTTTATTTTTATGATCCAAGTGTGAGTTGGAAATATACAGGAAATACAGCCATCAAAACATTCAGTGTTTGTCGAATAAAGTTTTAGATGTAGACTTGGCTCTAACAGGCAATAACCATTGTGACTTTTTATTATTAGATCAAATAAAATTAAAAAATTTTAGTTTATGTTGTAAATTTTGCAGAACTGAAATGAAGCATGGGGGGGAGTGGCAATTTATAAACGGGATACATGCAGTCTTAAGTTTTGTGATGTGTCTGACTATTGTAGGGAAGGAATTTTGGAGTCTGCTCGTTTAAAAATTAATTGTGTTAACATTATTTTAATTGTTTTATATCGTTTGGTAAATTTTAGTGAATTGTTATCAATTTTTAGTTGTCTAATAATAAAACTTGCACAGCCATCATACTCATTTGTAATAGGTGGTGACTTTAATATTATTTTTTTAGTTCCTTGTACAGACTTAAGCTGTTTTACAGATATAATGTCAACTTTTAATTTGGACTATATTATTAGAGACCCCACAAGAGCAACAGGAAAGTCTAGTACATGCATAGATAACTTCATAGTAAGCGCCGATATAGATTCACAAGCTACGGTAATTGATATAAGTCTTCCCAAAACAGAAGAGTACTGAAACAGCGCTTTCTTTTTTTCATAATAAGATCGTGGATGCAATTGATAAAAAGTTATACACTATGGGGCTGTTTGTTGACTTTTCTAGAGCTTTTGATATGGTAAACCATCAGATTTTGTTGTCGAAACTATCAAGATACGGTGTCCGAGGTCAATTTCTTCAATTGCTTGAATCTTACCTTGAAGAGCTTTTTCAATATGTAAAAATCAACAATGAAAATAGTACTTCTAAACTTATAACTCAGGGCGTTCCCCAGGGTTCAATTTTGGGCTCCTTACTATATTTGATATTTGCTAATGACCTTATTTTTTATCTTTCTAAAGACACATCAGACATTTTTCCTGTTTGTTATGCGGACGATACTAACATTCTGATGGTTGGGCCTGATCTACCGTCTCTTTAAGTTATTGCTGAAAATGTTTATAGAAAAATAATATCCTGGTCAGAGAAGAATAATTTAATATTGAATAAGGCTAAAACGAATGTTCTTTGTTTTACACACTCAAAAAGACAAACTGACAATAGTGTTGCATTGTTTGAAAACTCAGCTGACACGCTTGCGCCCATAAGTGAAACGAGGATGTTGGGTGTGGTGTTTGACGACGGGCTTACGTTGTCTACTCATATTGATGCATTATGTAGTAGGCTTCTGAGAATCTGTTATGCATTAAGCTATCTTAGGAATCACTGTGGTCAGGACACTTTGTTGACTTTATACTACGCTAATTTTCACTGTCATGTCAAATATGGCATTTTGATTTGGGGCAGAGATAAAGAAAGCAGACGGGTCTTTCTATTGCAGAAATACGCGTTAAGGATAATAGGCGGTCTTTCACATAGAGTGTTGCAGGACGCAGTTCAGGGGTTTAAAAATTTTAACAGTTTTTGACCAGTACATTCTGGAAGTATGTCTTTATGCATTCAAAAATAAATTGCTACTTCAGTCAAATAGACCATCCCACAATTACAATACACGTGCTAAAGACCTGCTGTTGCCCGATAGTCATCGTACGTCTCTTTTTCAGAAAGGCACTTTATATGCTGCTTGTAAATTTTATAATGTACTTGATGATGATATTCTTTAGTCCCGCAGTATTCCTATTTTCAAAAATAAAGTCAAGAAATTGCTTTTGGGAAAAAATTGTTATTCTTTTCAGGATTTTTTTGTATAAGCTGGCATGTTTTTTAAATAAATAAATAAATAAATGCTTTATTGTCAAAAAAAAATTTTACAATTTTGTGGACAAAGCTGTTGTAAAAAAATAGTTTACAAACATCAAAATTAGCAAACAAAACAAGACAAAAACACATCATAAATATTATAGAAAAATAATATTTAAATCAGGAATTTAGAATATTAATATTATAGAATCCTAAAAGAAGTACATTAGAAATGTACTTTGTCAGTCGTACTATGTTATAAACATTTTCATAAATATAATGTAAAAAAATAAAAAAGCAAAGTAAAAAATAAAAAAGTACGAAACAATTAAAAAAATACATATACAAAGTTCGGTAAAAATGGTTGGTAATGGCAACTATCACACTAGGGGTTCATAAGGATAAAATTATGTGTTGTAAAACTCGTTCACGGTGTAGAAGGCTCTTTCCAGTAAGAATGATTTCAAAGCCTTGCGAAATGAAGTCAGAGATATTATGGATTTGATGTTAAATGGCAGGTGATTATGCATTTTTTTTGCATTGTAGATTACTGATCTTTTAATTAACTCTGAGTGTGGGGTTGGAAGATAGAGATCGTGCTCAGTATTTCTGAGAGGGTAGTTGTGAGAAGGTCTCTCTAATAGAGCAGGTGCGTGCTTACGAATTAAGCAAACCGATTCCAAAATGAATAAGCAAGGAAGAGTTAGTATTTTATATCTTTTAAAGAAATCTCGGCAGTAAGTTCTACTGTTAAGTCTCAGTAGGTAACGAAAAGCTCTTTTTGTAGTATAAAAATTCGATCAAATTGAGTCGCACAACATGTACCCCAGAATGGAATAGCATATCTGAGGTGCGACTCAACAAGAGCAAAATAAACAGTTCTAGAGGTAGAAAAGCTAAGCTCCTCGGAAACAGATCTTAACGCAAAGCAAGCAGGACCTAACTTCCTTGATAAAGCGTCGATATGTGGATCCCATTTTAAAGAATCATCTACAAGAAGCCCTAGAAATTTTACAGAGTTTACGACATCAATAGTGGTGCCATTAAGGTCAAAGGGTTGCAGCGTGTTTTTATAAGACAAGACTTTCGTTTTAGAGATGTTCAAACATAGGAGATTAGAATCGCACCAGGATTTAATGGTGATTAGGTCATTAGATACAATCCTATGTAGGTCCGTGACATCTGGGTGGCTCCACGTAAAGCTGGTATCGTCCACAAAGAGACATATTTTTCCACTAATGTTTAAATTAGCCATGTCGTTTATGAACAGAAGAAACAAGATAGGGCCTAGTACCGGGCCTTGAGGCACTCCATATTCCATTGGCCTACAAGAAGACATCCTGTTGTCAACTTTCACAACTTGATTTCTGTTGCTAAGATATGACTTAAACCAATTGAGAGGAGCCCCTCTAAATCCATAGTACTGCAGTTTGTTAGTTAATATATTATGATTCACACAATCGAAAGCTTTGGAAAAATCACAGAAAATTGTTGCCGTAGCGTGATGGTTGTTTAGGCTGGAGTAAACTCTATTAAGAAGGGAAAACATGGCATCGCTTGTGCATTTGTTACTTAGAAATCCAAATTGATGTTTTGTAAGTATTTCATATCTAGACAGAAGTGATAAAAGCCTTTTTTTAACCAGTCTTTCGATGATCTTAGATAGCGTAGGGAGAAGTGCAATTGGGTGATAGTTCGAAGCTTCTTCTGAAACACCTCCTTTGTGAAGAGGTATGATTATTGCAGTTTTAAGGCAGCTTGGAAAAGTACCATTTAGGAAAGACATATTTATCAAAGTAGTCAGATGCTCTAGTGTGCATTCCGGCAGACTTGAATACATTTTTAAAGTAAGCCCATCAGTTCCCGAAGAAGATTTATTTTTGATATCATTAATTGTACTACGAAGTTCTGATAAAACTACTGGTGAAAAGAAGAAACTGTGCAGGTTTACCCTATGATTAGAGAGATATGAAATTGGGTCATTAGATTGAGATACGGATTTAGTCAAATCTTTGGCTACATTTACAAAATAATTATTTAGGTCCTCAGGAGAGGTAAGGATAGTGCTGGATAAAGGAGTTTTGTTTCTTAAATCATTTACGATAGACCAGGTTTCTTTAGCTACATTTTTGGCGTTAGAAAGTCTATTATTGTAATAAATATCTTTGGCGGCTTTAATAGTTTTATGATAAATTTTTCTGTATGATTTTACATAATTATGAAAAAAGACACTGTCCGAAAATTTCTTTAAATGAGATAGTGACCGCATGTTCTTAGAAGATATACGTAAACCTTTAGTGGACCAGGGTTTACTTCTTTTATTTTTGATAGGCCTAAGAGGAAAAAAATCAGAAGCTATATTAGTTAGAGTTTTTATAAAACGAGAAAATTCAGTGTCGACATCATAAGTGTGAGCGTCCCAGTCAGTTATTTGACATAGGTGTTTGAAATTAATGAAATTTCTAACCGCTTTGTTTTTTTTGTAGCTTTGACTTTTTCTCCAATTATTGTACAGTGTATTTTTTTGTATGTTGCACTTTTCAATTGAAGAAATAAAACATTATTATTATTAATAAAATGTTGATAGTGACTAATGCAAAAAATAAAGAACTAAAAAGTACCTACTTATGAACTTAATTTTACAAAAATAACCAATTCCGAGGTGGTCTATGTTTGAGTTGTCAATGTAAATGAAATAGAATGTCGGTAGTGCAAAAAATTAAACAACTAAAGAGTGCTAACGAACATTTTGAGAAAATAACCGAATTCAAGGCAAGTGGTCGCAATTTGCCAGAACTTAGTATACGACAAACTAGTAAAGACAAAAATAAAGAGGTTCATCGAAACTTTCGCAAAAGTATGTACGATTTAGCTAAGTAGATGTGTGGTTGTGAAGTCTCTAACTCATTTTACTGTTATGTTTGTTTGTTATATATATATATATATATATATATATATATATATATATATATATATATATATATATATATATATATATATATATATATATATATATATATATATATATATATATATATATATATATATATATATATATATATATATATATATATATATATATATATATATATATATATATATATATATATATATATATATATATATATATATATATATATATATATATATATATATATATATATATATATATATATATATATATATATATATAATATATATAATATATATATATATATATATATATATATATATATATATATATATATATATATATATGTGTGTGTTTTCATTCCGGGTGTACATCCGTTCACTACTGTCGTTCTGAAAAGAACAGTTTTGCTGACGTTTCGCCAAAATCACATTTGGCATTTTCGAAGCTTTCTTTCTCGCGTCCGAATA
Organism: Kuschelorhynchus macadamiae; assembly: GCA_030620095.1. Classification (NCBI taxonomy): domain Eukaryota; kingdom Metazoa; phylum Arthropoda; class Insecta; order Coleoptera; family Curculionidae; genus Kuschelorhynchus; species Kuschelorhynchus macadamiae. Next base: position 715,414 of record JAUTXW010004545.1, on the reverse strand, counting down.
GAGACGGAAGTGTTGGTGACTGCGACGCTTCCTTTTATACCCCCACTCGGGGCCGAAGGTTATATCTGCGCAGGCGTTGGTCGTTATTTATGTTTTCCGGATGGTGCTGTTGTTGTTGCGCTAATTGCGCTTGAGTTTTTACGATTTTAGATTTGTCGATTATTGTCTTCCATACTGTTGGTAGTTTTAATGAATCGTCCCTTTTATTCAAATCACCTTGCTTTTCAATTTCTATGGCTTCTCGGATTATTCTGGTCTTATAATGTTCTATATTGGCAATCTCCCTACACCCATCGAAATTTATTTTATGGCCGGTTTCCTGATGATATAGGAATAAAGCTGAGGTTGTTTGTTTATTTCTGATGCTGAGTTTATGCTCTTCCAGTCTTGCTGATATTCGCCTGTTAGTTTTCCCTACGTACAACTTTTCACAGTCCTGGCACGGAATACTGTACACTCCGTGGTTTTCCAGTTTGATTTTATCTTTTGGGGTTCCGATATACTTCGAGAAAGAAGCTCTTGAGAAAGCAAGTTTAAAACCCAAATTATGGATTCGTTATGTGGATGACATATTTATTATATGGCAACATGGTCATGCAGAGCTCGAAAAATTTCTGACTCACGTAAATTCAATCCACCCCAGAATACAATTTACTCTAGAGTTAGAGGAAAACAACAAACTACCATTTTTAGATGTTTTGGTCACAAAACTATATAACGGACATTTTGAATACACCGTGTATAGAAAACCAACACATACAGACAGATATTTAAATGCAAAATCACATCATCACCCAGCACAAATTCAAGCTGTGGTAAATATCTAGATCCGTGCGACTAACTGAAACACAGACGAGACAAAACGAACTTAAGGTAATATCTGGTGCTTTAAAGAAAAATGGCTACACAAATCGCACCATAGAGAAAGCCATTAATGCACAGGTTTCCCGAACAACGAACAACAAAAAATATGAACCGGGAAAGCAACGAGTAGTCTTACCACATGTAAAAGGCACAACAGACAGAATCAGAAGAATTCTGAGGAAACACAACATACAAACAATACACTAGCCACAAAGAACTATAGGTAAACTATTCGGAAACCCAAAAGATAAAATCAAACTGGAAAACCACGGAGTGTACAGTATTCCGTGCCAGGACTGTGAAAAGTTGTACGTAGGGCAAACTAACAGGCGAATATCAGCAAGACTGGAAGAGCATAAACTCAGCATCAAAAATAAACAAACAACCTCAGCTTTATTCCTACATCATCAGGAAACCGGCCATAAAATAAATTTCGATGGGTGTATGGAGATTGCCAATATAGAACATTATAAGACCAGAATAATCCGAGAAGCTATAGAAATTGAAAAGCAAGGTGATTTGAATAAAAGGGACGAATCATTAAAACTACCAACAGTATGGAAGACAATAATCGACAAACAGCACCATCCGGAAAACATAAATAACGACCAACGCCTGCGCAGATATAACCTTCGGCCCCGAGTGGGGGTATAAAAGGAAGCGTCGCAGTCACCAACACTTCCGTCTCTATTCGGACGCGAGAAAGAAAGCTTCGAAAATGCCAAATGTGATTTTGGCGAAACGTCAGCAAAACTGTTCTTTTCAGAACGACAGTAGTGAACGGATGTACACCCGGAATGAAAACACGTTGTATTTTTCCATCCGTGAAGGAATAAAAATCAACATACATATATATATATATATATATATATATATATATATATATATAAAAAGATCTAAAAAAATCTCATGAGGGGAGTAATAACTAATTGTGAAGTCCAAAGTATCCAAAAACGTTATATTTGAAACAAAATCCAGGGGTTTTTCGAGGGCTTATAAATTTTGTTGAGTTGGGCCAAGATAGACTATCCGCTTTAGCAACGTTAAGTATCGAGAAATCGTTTATAAAAGGAATGTGCATGCAATTTTAATGAACGTGTCATTCAGTATTTTTCCAATTCTAAAGAAGGAAGAGTAGACCTGAACTTCAAGAGAATTTAAAAATAAGATTTTTATTTTAAGTATGCCTATTTTTAAATTTGTTATTGACCTCCCAATATAATTCACCACGATCCGCTACTGGTCCACACAGTCTCTAGCTCGTACAAAGTTGTAAATATGAGTGGAAAAATATCGTTTATTTCGAAGATCAATTGAACCTTTTCATTAAAAGTATGCACCATATTTCAAGTTTTCGATATGTTTATATTAACACCATTACGGTCTTCTACGTCTCCTTAGTAAAAATCTTAAAGTTTGACACATACAGGGCGATTATACACAGCAAGGTTTTTTGTATACGCACAGAAATAAGTCACGGCAATAGGTGTGCAAAAACCGTAATTTAGTAAATTAGCAACTACGCCTAAAGGGCTCTTTTCGCTAACTCCAGTCCAACCCACCTCACTCCACTGCTTTATCGAATCGCATTAAGAAAACGTTAGAAAGTTAAGTGTGGAGGGCTAACATTATTTTTACAAAGTGGAATATCTCGCTTTGGACAAGTGATCAAAAATCGGCAATAGGTGTGCCAACCTGACCAACCACTGACCCAAAATATTATTAATACGTTTTCAATGAGACTGGTTGGGATATGTAATTTAGCAGAAATGAATTATTAGCCAAGTCTTAGAACTGAGGATGACAAATTGTCGAAAGTGCTAAGCAGAAAATACAAATTTTTACGCTATATAATTTAAACCAAGTTTCTTACTTTGTTAAGTTTTATTTTATTTCATAATTAGAATAAAATTGAATTATTAAATACACAGGTTTTTTTAAAATTTATAGAGATGTCAACATGTACCCCAGTATCAGGGACCAAGAATATATGCAACACAGTAGTCTTTGGGGAAATCAGTACATTTCTGGAGGTGCCGGCGATGGTAATCAAATTTTGGGACCTGGCATAAAAATATCAAAACAAGAAATCAAAACGGATGCCTCACTGCCTGCTTATTGTAATCCTCCAAATCCTTGCCCCGTGGAATATACAGGTGATAAATCAATACAATATAATTACTATATACTATATACTTGTCAAACATAGTTTTATGAATATCATAGCTTTGTTTTGTGACCTCAGCAAAGCATTTGACTGCTGTCACATGATATTCTCTTAAAGAAACTCAAATATTATAACTTCAATAATAAAAGTATAAAACTAATTCAGTCATACCTCCAAGATCGATGTCAGATAGTCAGAGCCAATAGTGCCATGTCATCGCAATTGAATATAGGCGTCCCTTAGGGATCAATTCTTGGCACATTTATTCGCCTTTTATAGTTATCCAACACGCGGCTCGCGAGCAGCTTTAAACTTTTTATTTTCATAAATAAAAAAATTCGCACCCACTGCTATTAAACTTAAAACTTAAAACTGAAAATATTCTTTATTGTCATGAGAGCAATCCTACTGACAAAGCTGTGAAGAAATAGAAGGTTAAAAAGTTAAAAAACTCAAACATCCAAATAGATAAACGCAAACAAAAACAAATCAACATCTAAGGTAAAATATAAAAGTCATAAAAGAAGATGTATAAAGTTATTCTAAATCTAGCTAAAACTAAAACAAAATAAAGTCATCAAAATACAAGAGTTCTAGCCACACTACACCACAACTTGTTACGTTCTGGACGCCCGTTTCGCTAACCAAGTTAGCATCATCAGTAGATATAAACTGTTTATATCATCTGCTGATGATGCTAACTTGGTTAGCGAAACGCGCGTCCAGAACGTAACAAGTTGTGGTGTAGTGTGGTTAGAACTCTTGTATTTTGATCTATCTTCCACCACAGGTTCCAGTGTTAGGACAAAATAGAGTCATGGTTAAAAACATGTAAAAAAACAAACAGGTAATGTGACAATAATAGAAAAGCATATCATCAGACAACATGCTCGTATACAGTAACAAAAATGGATTCCACCCTTAACGCCCCAACTCATCAGAAAGGTATTCCTGCAAATTGTAATACGCTTTTTGTTCTAAACGTCTAGAAATTGATTTTCGGAATAATTTTAAGTCAGTGACATTTCTCAGGCTTAGCGGCAAGTAGTTGTAGGTCTTTATGCTATTAAAAATAAGAGAATGCCTAATCATAGCCATCCTGTGAATAGGCAGCCAACTTGGCGGAAGTTATATAGCGTTGTGTATTACGAAACTGATCGCGTCTTTTGTGTATAATTTATTTTAAGAATAAATAAACAAGGCAGTCAGGATTTGTGGGGAAATAAACATGGGTTTACAATGATCTCTTAATCCCTTAATTTCTGCAACTGAACAGTAAAAGGAATTTATCACGTTTTTTATTTTTATTCATTTATGATTTTCCAGATTTCCCCGATCCTGTTTTGAGAGTCTTTCCCTACAAAAATACCCTTTGGCCAGCTTTAAAGTGGTTCTATAAATGCGCCTATATTTACTGATATAATCAAGAATAAAATCATTATAACAATACTTCCTGCAGTGCACAAAAATCTGAGGATTTTAGCAAATAATGGGATACCCTTTGTTATCCAAGGTTCTTTTTTTAACCTTGAATAAAACTTTAATATCGATTTGCGGCTAAACAGTACGATTTATCGATTGAAATAAGAGTACATTATTTGAAGCACATTCCATCGGCTTATAGGCAATGATGGCAATTTGACAATCTCTTCCAAAATAAAAAAGTTTTCACGGAAACACAGTTAAAAGAATAATATATATTATTCTTTTAACTGTGACGGAAATAAGTTTTCATTTGCAGCTAAAGTGCTCTCTGGTGGCAACTTAAATAAACATATTTAAACTTATGTGCCAAATATCACGTTGATCCGTAGAGATAAATTAAATATTCCCAAAATTTAAAATTAAAAATGCAACTTTGATAAGCCGTTACTAGGAAACCATCGAGATTTTGATATTTTCTTAAAGACTTGCTATAGTCAAAAGCAGTGTTATCGTGCGGGTCATACGATTTATCAACGACAAACTTTTTAAGTTTGTTTTTTTTATTACGTGTAATCATATCCTCCACATAAAATCCGGAAGATGAATTAGATAGACCTATGATATTTTCATATGAAAAAAGAGGATAAACATATAAATACCAGCAGTTGCAAAAATCTTTGAGCGATGTTATTTCAAAGTCAGATTGACAAATCAGTGACAAAATAAGTAATAGAAAACAATTTTCGGGTTTTTTGCTTCCACAAGCGAAAAAAATGGCATCAAATCTAATAAAATACTACGAAAATTCACCGACCAATATCCAGGAGACAGTAGCAAAAGCTCTGGCAATCGGTATAAGGACTGTGCAGAAAATTGTGCATCAAAAAAAAAAGCATAATTTACTACCGAAAAACGCCAAAGACAGAAGACTTAAGTGACAATGCAAAAATGGATGTTCGTAATGTAATTTACGGTTTATACGCATCAAAAACTAATATAACCCTTCAAGAAATACACGGAAAATGTTAATTCAAAATTTAGAAAAGTGGTATTTTTAGACGAGACCTGGATATTTTCTAATGGAAGTGGTTCGAAATCTTGGCAGAACGAGTCTGTAATAAGTGTCAAGAGAAAAAAGGGATGTGGGACGGGAAAACGGTTGCAGTTTACTGTTTTCTTCAACATCATCATTTTGCATGCAGGTGCAAGTTTAATGTTTTCTTCAACATCCAAAAGTATGGATTACCATGATAATATGAACTGTGAACTGTTTGAAAAGTGGTTGAAAGAACAACTGATTCCAAATTTAGATGCTCCATCTTTAATCATTCTAGACAATTCATCTTATCATTCAAGAATCTTAAATAAACAACCTACTTCATCCTGAAAGAAAAGTGATATTTATGACTGGCTAATAAAACAAAATCCTTTACCCAATATGCTGAAACCAGAACTTCTTTTAATGGCAAAATCTATTTAAAAACCAACAATATATGCCGTAGATGAAATATTACGGGAAAATGGACATGAGGTTTTACGACTGCCGCTATACCATTGCTAGTGTAACGCAGTAGAAATAATATGGGCTGGGGCAAAATCATATTACGAAAAACACGTGAACGATGGTCTTACATCACATGAAGTGCAAATTGTCTGGCAAGATTCATTAAATTATATTACGCCAGAGTAGTGGAAGAAATCTGTAGAATATACGGAGAAATTAATATGGGATTGGTGGAATCGAGAACGAGTTCTAGATGTCGAAATAGCACCAATGATCATTGCTCCATTTGAGGACGACTCAGAAGATGAGGACTTTTTGAGTGATGATGATATTTTTTAGTCTATAATATTAAAAAGTTTCTGAAGGATTATATTAGTCTTTGACGTGTATAAATCATAAATTGCATTATGAATATCCATTTTTGCGTTGTAACTTAAGTCTTTTGCCTTTGGATTTTTTCGTGTACATTTCTTAATCTTCTTCTGAAGTAAATTATGTTTTGATATTATATATATATATATATATATATATATATATATATATATATATATATATATCCATCTTGAATTAATATTTTAAATACAACACCCCGCATATTATTCCATTTTCAAAATCTGCTCATTATTCTTAACAATTTTCTTCAATACACTTTATTCCTAAATGTAGCTTTCGAAATAATGACGTTTGAAAATTGACATTTTGGTAATTTCAAATTCAATCAAAAATACGATCAAGTTTGCGTTGGAAACAAAATCGTTGTCGCGGTAAGCATCTTAATTATTTTATGAAAAGTGTGACCATGGCTCGCAGTTTACACGATAGATTTGAAGCAGTTTTAATTTTTGGAGAAGCTGGAAGAAATTTTCATCTAGCAGTCCGTATGTTTAACGATAGATTTCCCGAAAACCCTATTTCGCGGTCATATTTGCGCAAACTTTTAAATAAGCTCCAAGCAACTGGTACGATGAAAGATGCTCCAAGATCAGGAAGACCACCTCTTTCAGAAGAAAAAAAAATGAAATTGTTGCTGAAATGGTAATTAATCCTACTCAGTCGACGTCTGCAGTTGCTGAATCCTGCGAAGTAAGTTCGAAAAGTGTCCAAAGAGTCCTAAAAAATGAAAAATTTCATCCCTATAAAATGAAAATCCTGCATGCTCTCACGGAGGATGATCCAGACCGGAGGGTTGAATTTTGTGAGTGGTTAACAAGAAAAATTGAAGGAGAACGATCCTTCCTAAAACGTGTATGTCTCTCAGATGAATGCACGTTTTTCCTTAATGGAAAAGTCAACAAACAGAACGTACGATACTGGAGCGATACTAATCCGCATATTTTTAGAGAAGGGCATACCCAGTTTCCTGAAAAAGTTAATGTTTGGGCGGGGATTTTGGGCAACCACGTTGTTGGACCGATTTTCATCAGAGGCAATCTTACAGGAGATCTTTACAGAAATCTTTTAGAAACTGAAATTGAACCTCGAATAAGACAAATTGTATTAAACAATCAGGAAGAGTTTGAAAATCGTGAAATCATATTTCAGCAGGACGGAGCACCTCCCCATTTCTATCGCATGGCTAGAGAGTTTCTCGATACAAACTTTCCTGGGCGATGGATAGGTCGCAGGGGAAGTACAGAATGGCCACCAAGATCTCCGGATCTTACCCCTCTAGATTTTTTCCTTTGAGGATATCTGAAGTTAAAAATCTACGCCACTGAATGTCAAACAATAGAAGAATTGGAACGCAGAATAAGAGAAGCATGTGAAGAAATAGATGAACAGACTTTCATCAACGTGAGAGAAGCTATTCATAATAGGGCACTTTATTGTCAAGATTTAGGAGGGGGCCACATCGAACACTTGATAAAATAATTATTGTTGGGGTTAAATAAGTGTTATTCAAAAATAAATAAAATATTTTTTTACCAACTAATTTGTTTTCCTTGTGAATTTACAGAACAAATTCGTAACCTTCAAGATTTTCCGGTAAGTGGTACTGTTTATCCTTAAAATACTGTCTTTACGCCTCTTATTAGTCGAATTCATTAAAAGATTTAACTACAAATTAATTAAAAAATTTAGTTAGCAGAATTTTTTATCGAAAGTGACTAAAACCATTACCTCATTTTAAACCGGATTTTCAATTTTCAAACGTCATTATTTCGAAAACAATCACATTTAGGAATAAAGTGTATTAGAGAAAAATGTTAAGAATAATGAGCAGATTTTGAAAATGGAATAATATGCGGGGTGTTGTATTTAAAATATTAATTCAAGATGGCGCGTAGCCGCCATTTTATAACTTTTAGCTATCATTTTTTCATAAAAAAATAGCTTTTCAGCTCCTATTTAAGCCCTCCAAATTTCGTTGAGATATACGAGTTGGCTCAAAAATTAGTAGGGGGGGACGGACTTTAGGCGGTCACTGTATATATATATATATATATATATATATATATATATATATATATATATATATATAGCTATAGCGCGCATAGATATTATTTAGCTATGCCGCGAACAGACAGACTGGCGGACAGACATACCGGACAGACGGAATTGAGAAAAATTGTTTTTCGGCATCTAGGGACCCTTAAAAGATCTTAAAAAATCTCATGAGGGCAGTAATAACTAATTATCTTGTGTTTTTAGCAAAAGTATAATATTTTTGCAAAATAAAATTTTTTTGTTATCACAATACAAAAAAAAACAAGTTTTCTTTGAACAGGGGTGTTCCGCTTTGAATAAATGACACTGTATAAGTGGTTAGATTTTTAGGTCAAGCGGGGCTCAATATTTTTGATGATTGATAAAAAATCTCACTTTCATTAAGTGGCTGTATAAACAGAACATATCCTGATTGTTCCACTGATTCAAACCGCCTTCCGATTTTATTAAGGCGCTTGCCACTTTGTGTATTTTTGTTTTTACCAACCAAAAAATTTTAACCAAATACATAGTTAGCGAATTTTCTTATTTAGTCCCTCGGCATTTAATATATAAAATAATATTAAGTGGCTATCTTAATAATATTGCCTAATATAATAAAAAAAAACTATTTTCTTTCTCCCTGTATATTTGTAAATAGCCCATCGAGATTTAATAGCTCGATAAAAGAAACACACAACATTTTGATATTCACTGTGTTTTCTGATTTGATTCATAATGTTGGTGACTTCTGGACCCGCACGATAAGACCGCATTCGACTATACCATTATTTTTCATGTAGAATCGCGGCCTAAAGTTTCCTGACGTTGTTCCCGAACACACGGTATTAACCAATTTTTCCAGATTCCCATTAATAGTAGAGCCTCAAATACATATATATATATATATATATATATATATATATATATATATATATATATATATATATATTTTCAACTATCGTATTTTAATAGTTATGTGTTAAACGGATAAATTGTAATTATTTTATTTCCGTTTATTTGTAGAGGACCAAGGATGCCTAGAAGTTTTTGAAAATACGGCATCTTTTAGTCGAAGTTACCAAGCTTTACAAGACTGCATGTGTGATACTGAACATATGTTTGACTGTCCTGCGGCCACTAACCCTTTAGTCGAAGATCCTATGGACGTAGCGCGGATTGATTTTAGTCGGCTGCTGCAGAAATCCATAAAGGTGGGTAAACTTTTATAATAGCCATTAGAGAGGTTTAAATTAAGATCAGGTCTAACCTGACAGTCATAGGTTTAAACCTGTTATTATGACTATAGGCTAAGATGACCAGACGCGAGTTATCTATTAAGCGCAGTAGGTACTGGCGTGGGGGCCCTCCAATTTAAAGGACATTCAATCAATAAACAAGTTTAGCATTATTTTTTTAAAAATATAGAAACATCTAAACTCTCACATCCTCTACTTAGCTAAATAATTACCCAAAAGCTCTTACAATATATTTAACATTAAAAGGACCTCTGTTTTTTAGGCCTTTTAACATCTATTGCAGTTCGGATTCAATTCCCATTCGGACTTGAGCTCTTATCGCATTTGACGCGGCGAGTTAACGTTTTTTGTTATTCGGGCAGTGTGAAACCAATATATTCTTACTTGAATTATCATAGTTATAATAAGGATAATTTAAACAAACTGTACTGTGAGTCGTATCTTTTCTTATTTTTAATCCCCTTCATGTGGAAAACATGACGGGGGTTAGGCAGGGGATAGGAGATCGTCAACCTCCCGATAAAAATAAAAACCCTAATATTAAGGTCGTTGATTTAACTCATAATGATCAACCTATGGATATATCGAATTTAAACCCTCAAAATACCGAATTTCAGGAAAAAATTATTTCAGAAAAAATCAAAACAGTTGATCTAAATAATAGATACAAAATTGATAATAAAGGTCCTTTTCTAATATTTGTCGAACACAAATACTTAAATTTTGGTAAACTTCATCCTCTTAAGATTGGAGAAAAGTTATATAACCTTGGGGGAGATGAAAAATTTGTTGACTTTATAAACCCAGTTGACCATAATAGGGTGCAAATTCATTGTAAATCTGCTACCGAAGCTAATATTATTGTTTCTAAATCAGTTTTTGAAGAAAATAACCTTATTGCATATATCCCAAATTATCTTACACAAAAAAAGGGACTTATTCGCGGTGTCGATACGACCTACTCTGAGGAAGAACTACTATTACAATCCTCAGTACCAATTAAGTCAGTACAAAGGCGGTATAAATACGTACACAACCCAGAAGGTCAAGTAACCAAAGTTCCTAGGCAACAAATATTAGTTACTTTTGATAAGTTAGAACTAGCACAATATGTATTTATGTATGGGTTAAGACATGAAGTTGAGACTTGGTATTCTCCGGTTACACAATGCTATAACTGTCTAAATTATGGACACATAGAAAAGCAGTGTAAAAGTAAAAAACGTTGTAAAAATTACTCTAAAAATCTTAACGAAAATACGATTTGCGAAAATTGTAGTATATACTGTATTCATTGTAAGTCAGATCAACATATATCTACTAGTAAACAGTGTCCCAAGTATACAAATCAAAGGAAAATTAAAGAGGCTATGGCAAATCTTAACATATGATTTAACGAAGCAGAAAAAATAGTAGACCACCCATCTTATGCTAGTCTAGTTTCAAAAAATAAATTTGCCCCCCTCCTGACATCAAACTCAGATTTTCCCGAGTTAATACCCACAATTAATAAAACAAATATCAAGCAGAATTCTGCCCCCAAACAGAATATCGACATATCACTATCTCAAGCCAGTAATTCAAGTTATAATAAAAAGCGTAAAGTAAATGACAGGAGCCCTAATTTTGAACCCATTCGGCGGGAATTTGACTGGTCTCATAAAAGTACCCCCTGGATTGAATCACATAGTTTAGAAAATAATAGCATAGAAGCCTTGAAAAATCAACTCCACAATAATCTCGTAAAACAAATTTATGAATCTGTTAGGTCTCCTGGTAAGGAGGATAATGTTTTTGATATTGTTAGTAATATTATAGATTCTACATTGCAAAATATATTTCAACAATGGGCCCATTCACTCAAAGACTAAAGATTATTCATTGGAATGCAAGGTCTGCTTACTCTAATCATAATTTTTTCAAAAACCTTTTGAAAGACAGTAATTTTGATATAGCACTTTTTAGTGAAACCTGGTACAAACCATCTTACAATATCAGTTTCAAAGGATATAATATTATAAGAAAGGATAGGCCTCAAGGTAAAGGAGGTGTTGCCATTTTTATTAGGAAATCGATTCCGTATACTCATCTAGATTTTAATAATCTAAGTAATAAGAAATTAGAAATATGTGGGGTTAATATAATCATTAATAACAAAACAATATCCTTAGTGTCTATCTATAGACCTCCTAAGTTACAAGAATCCATAAATGATTATGAAAAAATATTCTCTGCAGTGAGTGACTATTGTGTAATTGCTGGCGATTTTAATGCTCACCACTCCCTGGGGGGATGCGAAAAAAATGACCAGTTTGGAAACAACCTTGTCAGTGCTCTGGATAATTTTCATAACCTGACTGTAAGAAATGAGGGACAAAATACTGAATCGGTTTACATAATAACAGTGGTTCAACCATAGATATTACTATAATCTCGACCAATATACAAAACTTATCCAATTGGGAAGTTCTTCAGGACATGTTTCTCTATTATTACCTTAACATTTAACTATAATATTAGTCAATATAATGAGGTGGGTTGGAAATTAAATAATGCTGATTGGGATGCATATTCTTACGAAATTAACCAAAGAATAAATCTCTTTCTTTCTTTCTAGCCGTTTTCTATCCTTTGGATATAGGCCTCTCTCATGTTTCTCCAGTTTTCTCGGTTCTGAGCAACTTGATACCAGTTGAGACCTCCTGTTCTCTTAATGTCATCGTACCAGCGTTGTTGGGGTCTGCCAGTGCTTCTTTTTTCTCCCCAAGGTCTCCATCTGGTAACTTTTCCGCTCCAGTTAGTGTTGTTTCTGGCCACATGTCCTGCCCAGTTCCATTTTAGAGAGCAGATTCGTTTTGTTATGTCCTGGACTTTGGTCCTGCTTCTTATCCACTCATTCGTTTTACGGTCTTTAAGGGATGTTCTTAACATTTTTGTTTCGATTGCTCTCTGGTGAACTTGTAGTTTGTTGAGAATTTTCTTGGTAAGAACCCATGTCTCGCAGCCGTATGTCGTTGTTGGAAGGATACATTCATTATAGACTCTGCACTTAAGTTTTAAAGGTAGTCTTGACTGAATGATGTGTTTTAGTCTGCCAAAAGCCGCCCATCCCAGACGTATTCTTCTATTGACTTCCAGTTCTTGGTTAATTTTTCCGATTGTGACTTCTTGCCCAGATATACGTATGAATCTACCTTTTCCACTTCTTGTCCTTGTAGGGATATTGTATTATTAATTGTTTGCACGTTCGTCATAAATTTTGTTTTTGAGGTGTTCATTTCTAAACCGACATATTGTGCCCCTTGTTGTAACTCCTGGAGCATTTCTTTCAATTCCGTTTCATCTTCGGCAAAAAGGGCGATATCGTCGGCAAATCTGAGGTTGTTGAGTCTTTCTCCAGATATGTTAAGTCCCCTGTTTTCCCAGTGCAGATTCTTGAAGACGTCCTCCAATACCAAGGTAAATAGTTTGGGTGAGATTATGTCGCCTTGTCTAACTCCTCTATTTATTTTCACCTCATTGGTATCTTCGTGGAGCCTTATCTTCAATTTGGATCGGTCGTTGACTTCGTGTAGTATGTTGATATATCTGTGATCTATTCTTGCGTTTTTCATAGCTGTTTCAATTGCCCAGAATTCTACTGTATCGAAAGCTTTTCGAAAGTCGACAAAAGCCATCCAGACTGTGATATTGTATTCTGTCGCCTTTTCTATGAGTATTCTGACTGTGTGAAGATGTTCAATTGTGCTATAGTTCTTCCGAAAGCCCGCTTGTTCTTTAGGTTGGTAGGTTTCGAACTTCATGTCAAGTCGATTAGTTATTATTCTCATGAATAGTTTGTATATTTGAGATAAAAGACTTATTGGTCTATAATTCTCTAAATTGCTAGGATCTCCTTTCTTGTATATTAGTAAACTATAGCAGTCTCCCAATCGGTGGGTATCGTTCCTTGGATGAGGCATTTATTAAAGAGTTTTTTGAGTTCTTTCATAAGCGGCGGTCCTCCCTCCTTCAGCATTTCCGGTAGGATGTCGTCTTGTCCTGCGGCTTTTCCGTTTTTTATTTGTTTCATGGCTTTTTCAATTTCCTCGATTTCGATGTCTGGCAGCTCTTCTGAGCCAATGTTAAGTATTCTTCGCTTATTTTCCTTTGATAATCTCAAGGTTTCTTCGTCGGCTTTTGATTCATACAGATCCGTATAAAAGTTTTCGGTGACTTTCAGTATTTGTTGTCTATCTTCTGCCATATTGCCATCTTTGTCTATCAGCTTTTTTGTGTGCATTCTCCTTCTTAAATATTTTTATGCCTCTGTTTTGCTCTATAATTTTCTCAATGTGTTCTTCCTGATGTTCTCTAATGTCTTGTTTCGCCATTCTCCTTACAGTTTTGTTGACTTCTGCGTATTCGGCCGTGTCTCTCTTGTTCGATTTTATGAGATCTCTTCGTTTTTCCAGTAACTGTTTTGTTTTTTCTGTCAACTTATCTTTTCTTTTTTCTCTTAATGTCATGTTGTTTTTAGCTGTTTCTTTTATTATAAGTGTTATTCTAGTGTTCGCTTCGTTGATATTTTCTTCGATTTGTGGTGATGTATTTCTCAGTTGTTCTGTTAGTTGCTGCATATATTCTTCTTTGCGTTCTTTCAGTGTGCTCGCGTCTAAAGGCTTAAGTTTGTTACCGAGTTTCTTGGCCCTTTTTAGTTTTCCATTTATAAGGATTTTGCACCTTACAAGTCTGTGGTCACTACCGGTTGTGAAGGAATTGAGGACATCGACATCTTGAATAATGTGTTTGTCGTGTGAAAGTACATAGTCTATCTCGTTCTTAGTTCTTCCATTTGGGCTTGTCCAGTTCCACTTTTTGTTAATTCTTTTTTTAAAGAAGGTGTTCGTTACGTAAAGTTGCTCTTTTTCCAGAAAGTTGGCTAGCATCTCGCCTCTTTCGTTCCTCGTACCAAGCCCAAATAGGCCGATGTATTTTGATTCGTTCACTGTGCTTCCTATTTTTGCGTTGAAATCTCCAATGACCAATGTGTGTTTCGTTTTGTTTTCTGAAAGGCATCTCGATATTTCTTCGTACAGTGCTTCAACTTTATCATCATCGTGGCTGCTCGTTGGGGCATAGATTTGGACGATTTTTATAGTTATGTTGGAATTTATTCTCAAGGTGATGTAGATAACTCTTTCTGAAATGGCTTTCAAAGTTTTAATGTTAGAGGACAACCGTTTGTTCACCAGGATTACCACGCCGCCATTAGTATTCTGTTCGTTTCCTTTGTAAAAAAGGAGATGACCAGAATTTAGTCTGAGGCAGTCTTCTCCTTTTCTTCTTACTTCTGATATTCCCAGGACGTCCCATTTAATCTTGTTAAGCTCATATTCCAGTTCTATCAATCTTTCTTCATTTCCCAATGTTCTTGCGTTGTAGGTAGCTATATATAGTTGACAGCCTGATCTAACCCAGGGATTCTTAGCACCCCCCGTTCGAAAACTGGTCTGACCGCTGCCTTGGTCAGGGTTAGGTTAGGCCCCCAGTTCCCAGCGGTTCGACTAACCCTGACCAAGGCAAGAGTAAATAGTTTAGTTTTATTGCCATATCACGCAAACTTTTACAAGTTCTTATTAACATTATAAAAGCCACAGCCGATGCACTGTTTTCTAAAAAGATTATAAAAAAGTAGTAAAAATTTTATACCATGGTGGGACGATGAATGTCAGCTCTTATCAGATCAACGTAAGGAATGTTTTAAGGAATATCGTGACAAGCCTAACTTTACAAAACTCTATTAAATATAAAAAATTGTCAGCCCAATGTAAACTTAAATTTAAAAATAAAGTCAAACATAATTGTGATTCTTTAAATGCCCAAAGCTCTCCCTCCAAAATATGGAGAAGAGTAAACTTAGTTAAAGGCGGACTAAATACAAATAACACTAATATAATTTCGCAGAATTCGGCAGAGTGTTTATTAAGAAAAATAGCGCCAGATTATGTAAAACAAAACATCACAAAAATGGCTGTAACTACACAACATTTTTTAACTAGCCCTATTTTGGTAAAAGAACTCGAGGCTAGAGTTAATAAACATAAAGATACTAGTCCGGGACCAGATGGTATAACATATAGTATGCTTCAACATTTACCGTATTCTGTAAACATATTCTATGATGCTACACATACAACATACAACAAAATAATACCATTACCATGTACCAGTACCAGTCTCTAAACCAGGAAAAACTAACGAATTTAGGCCTATATCGCTTTCCTCATGCATTCTTAAGACGTTAGAGAGATAATAAAAAGTAGATTAGAATGGTGGTGTGAATCTGAAAAAAAATTGCCTGAATTCAGGCGAGGTAAAAGTGCTAATGATTGCTTGGCACGCACATCTTGTTACAGATATACAGCTAAATTATTCCGACAATGATTATTTAGCAGCCTTATTCCTTGATATTACTAACGCATACGAGAATATTAACTTACACATTTTAATAGAAAAACTAACGTTGCTTAATATTCCTAAAAGTTTTGCTCATAATTTGGTAAGGATATTTGAAGATCGCAAGGTAACCATAAAAATGGTTAATGGATTCGGCGAAGTACGAACGGTTTCTTCAGGAATTCCCCAGGGTTCAGTTTTGAGCCCTCTTCTTTTTAATCTGTATACAGCATCATTATGTAGGTTTAAACGCCGCAGTTCTACAATTTGCAGATGAGTTCTGTATATATAGTAAACACAAAAGCATCGAAGCCAGTAAAACCAATCTTAATCATGTGATGTATATTTGTAACTCGTACTTTCCCGATAATGGATTCAATATATCCAATCAAAAAATCAGCCGTAGCATAAAGGCATAGAATTACTAAAACAGATACATTAGTTCTCAACAAAACTATTATTCCTTGGGTGACCTTTGTTAAATATTTAGGAGTCTTTCTAGACTATAAATTAACATGGAACGATCATATAAATTATATTTTAACCAAGGCGGAAAAAAGTCTAAATATTCTAAGAGCTATGGTGGCAAGATCATGGGGAGCAGATCCTAGTACCTCCTTAATATTTTATAAGGCTTTCACAAAATCATTACTGGATAACGGGGCAATTTTTTATGGCTCGGCCTGCAACACTCGATTACAGAGAGTTGATAGACTTCAATACAAAGCTTGGAGGCTGGTTGCTATGAGAGCTACTCCAGTTATGGCCCTCCTTTCCGAAACCAGTGATATTTCTCTATCCTATAGACGAAGAATACTGTCTGAAAAATGTATTCTAAAAAACATGTAATACAGAAATAACCAATTACTAAACAAAATTAACAACTTAGTTATATCTAATTTAACAATCAAATTCTGGTCCAATAAAAATAGTCCTCCTTTGGCTGAGGCATTTACAACAACAGCTACTCACATTAACAACATCAATCAATCGGATTTGTATTTTGTGTTCCAAAATCCATTCAACATATGCTACCTCAAAATAAATATGATTTTTCCGAAATATACCGAGTTTCCTTCATTAAATAGAAATATATTAAAACAGGTTCTTAATAAACATCAATATTTCTACCAAATATATACAGATGGCTCAAAAAACAATGATGGGGTTGGATATGCCTTTTCAATTCCAGAACGTAATATAATTCAAAAATTTCGATGTAACCATGTTGCATCAGTGTTTACTGCTGAAGCATTGGCAATATTAAAAGCCCTAGAATTTGCAGAAAATGATAACACCTTAGCAAATGCTATTATACTGTCAGGATCACAATCAGTGCTCTTATCACTGCATAACAACAGCAATTGCACACATCCATATATAGCTAATATATTAAATATATTGTCTAAGTTGCAGTCAAAAAGTGTTAGCATCGTGTTTGTATGGGTAAAAGGCCATTCGGGCTTAATAGGTAACGAACAAGTAGACTTAGCAGCAAAAGAAGCTACATTATTAGGAACACCTTTCTATAGCATACCATACACAGACGCTATCAGTGCTAACAAGAAAATCGCTCTAGTAGAATGGAGACAATATTATCGAAATTATGCTGGTAATCGCATTTTATAGTTCAATTCACCCCGAAATAAATAAACGTTCCCTCATTCATAGGGAGAAAATATCTAGAAAGGTATTTATATCATACTTTAGATTTATGGTTGGCCATGGGGCTGTAAAAACTTTCCTTTTTAAAGCAAACTTATCCAATAGCCCTTTATATTCATGTGATAATAATTCTCTGGATGATTTAAATCTTAGACTTTTTAATTGCGGTCACAATCAATCGGCAATATCGTATTTAAGCTTGGAACTAGGCAAATTAGGTCTAATTCCGATGAATCATCATACGCTTATGAGCCATATTTTATCCGAAACAAATATTGAAAAAATATTTATTGAATTTCTAAAAGCCTGCAAAATTAGAATTTATGGTTAGGATATTGGTTTAGATAGAATGATTGCCTCTTTTGTATTGAACCTTTTGTTACCTCCATGTTTATCCGGGTCCACCTGTATTTGTGTCTGTACATAAAACGTCCTGAACTGTGTTTGCTCAACTTTCTAATGCATCTTGGCTTCCACTAGATGCCCCTTGAGAGTACTACTGGTCTCACGAGATAACCTTTTCTTTCAAGCTATCCCCTTACCCCTCCCACTCCCGCCACATATTCTATGTAGAACTGCGGCAGACGAACGGGATAGAATACAGGAACAACTAGGCCTCACACGTTCACAGCGTCTGCTCCCTTTCTAGTGGGGTCGTTAGTTTCCACTCTGAGCGTTTGAGTCTCCCGCTTCCCCCCGAAATAAAGCAGCAAAACCGAACACGTGGAACCACTTATGTTAATAACACAGAGGTCTGCCTTCGACGAGACGAACCGGAAGACTGAACAGGATATCAAAGGCACCATTTTGCTATTTTTTACACACTACACTCAAACTTTTTAACATTCACACGAGGGATGTTTAACAGGTTTACACGCTTCTCGCCCTGGGGTCAGTTCAGGACGTTTTATTTTGTGTACAGACACAAATACAGGTGGACCCTGATAAACATGGAGGTAACAAAAGGTTCAATACAAAGGAGGCAATCATTCTATCTAAACCAATATCCTAACCTTAAATTCTAATTTTGCAGGCTTTTAGAAATTCAATGAATATTTTTTCAATATTTGTTTGAATTCATCGGAATTAGGCCTAATTTGCCTAGTTCCAAGCTTAAATACGATATTGCGGATTGATTGTGACCGCAATTAAAAAGTCTATGGTTCTTTTATCGTTATTGTATATATTTAATAACTTTAACTTGATTTTCGTGGCTAAATGGGAAATATCCTAAGGCCAAAAAACTAAATAAAAAAAAAACATCTATTGCAACATTTCTCAATACACAAACTTAACACATGCAGCGGTAGCATGTGACGTCACATGGGAATCATGATGCATACTCGGCAATTGTAAATATATGGGAAATACCGTTTACATTTAAAATTTTTGAACTTCTGATGTTTGACTAAGTTGAAATTTGGCGTATAAATTGCGATAAAAGAATGTATAACTATAATGGCCAAAAAAAAATCTTGGATATTATTTTCAGGTTTCTAAGATGGCCTCTAGGGGGCTTAACCGGTAATTTGGTATGTCGCCTTTAGAGGGCACTTTCCGTTTTTTTTTTTAATTAATTCTATTGGTATTACTTTTTTGTCATGAAAAAATAGCAAAATGGTGTCCTGTTCAGTCCTCCGGTTCGTCTCGTCGAAGGCAGACCTCTGTGTTATTAACATAAGTGGTTCCACGTGTTCGGTTTTGCTGCTTTATTTCGGGGGGAAGCGGGAGACTTAAACGCTCAGAGTGGAAACTAACGACCCCGCTAGAAAGGGAGCAGACGCTGTGAACGTGTGAGGCCTAGTTGTTCCTGTATTCTATCCCGTTCGTCTGCCGCAGTTCTACATAGAATATTAGCATAATGGCCGCTATGTGGCGGGAGTGGGAGGGGTAAGGGGATAGCTTGAAAGAAAAGGTTATCTCGTGAGACCAGTAGTACTCTCAAGGGGCATCTAGTGGAAGCCAAGATGCATTAGAAAGTTTTTAAATAAAGTCAAATTTAAAGATTTTGAAATACACGGGGTGACCGGGAGCTCAGAGCTCGCCATCCGGACATCCCACCGATAACGTCCCCAAACCGGAATAAAGTGTATCTCGCTCCGAGGGTCGCCGGATAAAGCGAGTAAGCTCCGGACGGGGAGCAATCTGGCAAGTTCCGAAGTGCAGTGCCAAAAACATATATTGGAATTGGATATCCTGTTCCTAACCGAAAATATCGGTGAAAGAAGATTTAATGGATTTTGATAATTTTTTTGAAAACGTATGTTGGCCCTGAAAAGGACCGATTTCGATGCATCCAAATTGCTGAAATTGCTGCCCATCACGTTCTAGGCATTGATTGTGCCTCTCTTCCGTGGAAAAAAAACTGCAGCTTCAATTTCGATCGTTAATAGTTGCCAATTGCATTCCGAATCCTGTTTTCCATTTCTTGCCTAGTTGTAGGTCGTGTTTAAAAGACGATGTCCTTTATGCGTCCCCATCAATAAAAATCCAAATAGGTTAAGTTTGGGGATCTGGGCGCCCATAGCAACTTCTTCCAATCCACCGCTGTTAAAATACTACGTTTAAATGTTCCCGTACAGGGTGTCCGGATTTGGTTGCAAAAGCAGGGCATCTCGCTTATTCTTAAAGATAGAACCTTGCGGTTTTCACAGACATGAGCTAATTTTGTGTGAAACTCATGAAGCCGTAAACAAAATTTTTATAGCCTTATTCGTTTATGAGATACAGGGCGAAATAGAAAATTTTGCATTTTGGGACCCCCCTCGTATCTCGGTTATCCTTTAACTAACGCAAAGGGAAAAATTGCTGCTTATGCAGTTTTTTACGCTGGATCCAGTGGCGTAGTCATATTTTTCATTTGAGTTATTATTTTTTAGATATGACCCAAAGTTGTGTTTTTTTAAATGGGACACCCTGTATATTTGTCCAGAAATTGATTTGTCCTTTTAAAAGCTTCTCAAAAATATATAATAGTATGGGTCTATTTTAATAAACAACAACAAACATCCTAATTTTTATAATTATCATCCCAAATTGAGCATTTGTTCAATAAATGTATTATTCAAAGTTCCTGTAGTCCCCACTGGGACAGACGGGGATATAAAAAATTACTATCGGAGGATGTATGTATAATAGCAGAAATATATAATTTCTGCGGGTGCAAAACGGCCTAAAAGAAGAATTGCTTTCGATCATGATTTTTGGACCTCTACCCTCATCATGCATGCTTGTACCCAGGCAGATGTGAAATAACAGATTGCTCGATATGACAAAATCGAAAACGAAACGTCTATCATACTGAAACAGTATTACAAATTAAATGTAACATTTAGCACCACCTATCGGGGCTCCGGTTATTTCCGGCTGCAAACCCATAGGAGGATGGTTTATCTTTTTCTATGACATTTTTCTCCATCGTGCACACATTACTTACCACATCAATCACATTATTAATCAGTTCTTTCACCTCAATATCTACTTTACTACATTGGCTACTATACTATACTATTATTTAAATTACAGGCCGGCAAATTCTGTGTTGTAACTGATTTTAAAACAATGTTTAGATTATTCGTTTTGGTATTAACGTAATTAGCCAATATTTCGTACATTTTAAATTTAATAAAACGATACATTCTATTATACTTAAGATTATATATGATTCTTATAGACCTGTTAAATCTCAACCTATTACTAATACAAATATTAAACAATTGTAGAAAATTATTGTAGATACTATAATGTCTTTTTACGTCACATTTTATAGACACGATTAAGTTTGTATATTTTCCAACTGCTAAAATTGATTCCATTATCCTTATATTTATATGGTATGCACTGTTTAGATCTACGACTATGATCTAATGAACGCTTTTCTTTCGGCATATTGGACAATGTCCACCCCACAATGTGTAAACTAAACTGAATTGAAAAATTATTTCTAACATTCTTAAAATGTGCGTATTTATGATTGTAAATCCGTAGTTTTTTAAGCACAGATGTTTTATTGGGTACCTATAACAATTTTAAGAAAGGATAGATAAAACCCTTGCCCTGCCAGCAACTAGACATTTCTTATTATTTTATTATTATAGATTATATTTGAAATACATCAAATTTGTCTTGTGAAATAAAAATATATTCAGAAAAATTAGAATAAATGCATTTTTCCTGTATTAACTGCAAAATATGCATTTAAACACAAAAATTTCCATGGCTTCTTATTATATACCTACCCCTACCTATATACCTAGTTAGTATGTACTAGAAAAAAAAGCGTTTTTTGCTCTTTACGTAGAGCTATTAACTATACCGTAATGATTCTACTACTGGCCACTAGATGCGTTGTTTCGTAATTCTTCAAATAATATGGATTTTCTAAAAAAAATCAAATGGTACGATCTGACTTTTTTGTCATAATTTACTTTAAGGTTATAAAAGGTATATCGAACATTAAAATAAAAAATTCAGGTCCATATTTAAATTTAAAAAGTTGATGATGGCCACCCGAATCCAAAACGTCGGATTGAAAAACTAACCTCACCAATTTGTAGAGGAAAAAAAGTGACATTGATGAAGTGAAGATTATTTTCATCTTGCATTTCAACTAACCCTACAATTTTAGAAAAACTAAAAAAAAAACAAAAAATAACTTTTATGGTTTTTCTATCATTTTAGGCTTAAAATGACGAATGAAAATTATTTTCACTTCATCATTGTCACTTTTTCTCCTCTACAAATTGGTGAAGTTAGTTTTTGTTCCCATTTAAATGAGTTACCTATAGCGCACAATGCCGCGACCAATGGAGAAAAATGTTAAAATTAAGTATTTATTAATTACAAATTAGTTTGCTTATTGTAAAGAAAAGATGTCTATACATCCAAAATCGCACCTAGCCATGAGCGAAAACAATTGCTTGGTTGCTAGGAAACCATGAAAAATGGATCAGTTGACAACCTGCTCAGACATCGTTATTTATTGCATTTTAAGCGTTAAGTTAGGGGTGTGTTTAAGTTAATATTTTTAATTTTTTACCATCTGTTGATTATGGCAGTACGAAATCAAGGTATGTAGTGTTAATTTTATAAGTTTGTTACTTTGTTTTGGTATTTGTTATTCACAAGAGAAACTTAAACTTAATAAGATGTATTTTTGGGCTTGTTGCTTTATTTAATAACTTCAATTAGACATTTAAAAAAAACACCAAAAAACACCTTGTTGATTTTTTATGGTTTTAATGCCACAATAATATGCTTTAAATTAAAATATGATTCAGCTGCGTCCATCTGCATCTAAGCGTTTTTTTCGTGTTTTTAGATAAGAGTGATGCAGTAAAAGTTGCTGATATTTTTACCACCTGGTTAAATAACCGGAATGACAACCCAAAAAATTTGGTTTGTGAGCAACTATGTGGGTTGTTATATATTACTGAGCCCTCTGCTCAAATTAAAAGTGAGCTTTTAAATTTAAGCAAGTTTTACTGCTTAAAATTTAGTACCAAATGGCAGAAAGAGTACAGATGTTACGACCGATTCGTACAGCGAAATGCGGCCTGGCTTCAAAGCTCAATACAACTCCCGGAATGTCTAAATGTTTTGGCCGTGGATACCAATGCCAATGAATTAAATCAGCCTGGACCAAGCCGTGGTAGACCTCAAATAGCCTTTGAAGAAGCTTCATCTAAGACAAAACGAAGAAGAGTGTCCCATATTACAACTACTATGACACCTGCAGAAATTCAGTTTGCCGCACAATTAACAGAAGTTCCGTCAGAAAAAAAAAGTTCATCTCTTTCACTTGAGCAAGCTCTAGCTCTATATTTGAACTTAGATCTGTCCGAAAAAAAATACAGCCGATTAAGAGAAGTTGTGAATGAGGTTCATGAAGACTTGTTTCCAAGTTTGTATATGTTAAATAAATTTAAAAAATCTCTTTTGCCATCTGAAATAACTGCCACCGAAACCTCTGCAGAGGTAAATTTTCAGGAACTGATTGAGAAAAAAGCTACTAACATTCTGAAAACAGTCAATTTTAATGGTCCAGCGCAATTAAAACTTACTTGCAAATGGGGTTTCGATGGCAGTTCAGGTCATAGCCAGTATAAGCAAGCATTTAGCGATGTATCAAACACTGATGAATATTTGTTTCTAGTGGCTATGGTGCCATTAAGATTAACTAATATTACAACGAATATAAACTCAGATATATGGGTTAATCAACGCACCTCCTCTACATTATATTGTAGGCCCATTAAACTGCTTTTTCAAAAAGAAAATGCAGAATTAGTGCGTGCTGGGGAGAAAATGATGCTAGATAAAATTGCCCAATTTAAAAAATTTGAAGTTGAATGCAAAAATGGCACAAAATCTCAGGTAGACTGTCATATGATATTCACTATGATGGATGGTAGTGTAACCAATATTCTTTCTAATACGAATTCTACTCAAAAATGTATTATATGTGCGGCCACGCCAAAACAGATGAACTCGAATGACGTTCGCCCATCAAAGGTTGAGAACTACCGATTTGGTTTATCCACTCTCACATTGTCAAATCCGATTTTTCGAATGTGTTTTGCACATAGGGTATAAGTTGCCGGTTAAAACCTGGCAAGTTAGAGCAGAGAAAGATAAGGAATTGGTAGCGAATAATAAAAAAAGAATTCAAGCTGAATTTAAGTCAAAAATGGCTTTAATAGTGGATAAACCAAAGCCAGGTTTTGGCTCAACCAACGATGGTAATACGGCGAGACGTTTTTTTGAAAAATACCAACTTAGCTCAGAAATAACAGGTGTGGATGAGAATTTAATATTTAAGTTCTCAATCATCCTTCGAGTCATTTCAAGTGGTTGTGAAATAAATTTATCAAAATTTAGGGAACTTTTAAAAGAAACAAAGGCACTCTATTTAGAACTTTACAGTTGGTATTATATGCCGAGCACTGTGCACAAAATTCTAGAACACGGGTGTGAAATAATTGGTTCCTTCTCCTTGCCAATTGGGCAGTTATCCGAGGACGCTTTGGAGGCTCGTCACAAGGAGGTAAGGAAAAATCGACTGTCACACACTCGAAAGTGTTCTAGAATTGACTGTAATACAGATTTAATGCAAAGGCTTTTAATTACTTCTGAACCTTTTATTGCCAATTACCGGAAAGTAACAACCATTAAAAAGAAAAGAGCAGATAATGTCGAAGTTAAAAAGTATCTTGTAAATCCTGATTCCTAAAAAAATAGTATAAAATGATATTAAACTTTCAGATGGCGAATAAGCAGTATTATTGATTAATTTAATTTGTTTTATACTAGTTCCTTTTGTCTCTTTAGGCTTAGGTATTATGTTTTTTCATTTATTTGATAATTCACGCACTTTTTATTTACTTATAACAAAAAAATACAACAGTTGTTTTATGGAAAGAATACCCGTACACTAGCAATGACACCATGCGCAATCTTATGTGATTTGCTGATTGCCATATTATATCGCATGGACATTCTTTCACTGGATTTACTGTATTAAGTTTTTTAATCGTTCTCACTTAAATCCCTACAGTCAGTATCAGTATTAGAAAGAATATTGGATACGCTTTGCTACCTTGTCATAATTTATATAAACTTATTTACGCGTTATTTTTAATTAGGCTATAGAGTATACAGTTACTCTGGCAATGTCTTTTTATGTATTAATCATATTACTTATTAGGCGCATTTAAATATTTTGTTATTTTATAATATAAGGTGATATTCATATTATTATATAGTAGGTAGATCAAGCATTTAGATCTTTTTAGTTAATTCATACTTAATATTTATGTGTGTATTCCTAAACACATGATCGGTTTTTTTCCCGTAGGTACTGCAGTTTATGTACCATTATTTTTTGATCTTTTAAATCATTTCATAAAGGTAGCGCACTTCCATTAAGAATTGTTTTAATAGTTTATTAGATACAAACATGAAAAAAAAAATGGTAGCCACTTCTGAAAACTAAATCATTTGAGATAATCTGATAAGCATTTAAAACTATATATTATATAACTTTGTAAACATTTAATTTTTTCTCTAAAATTTATTCTTGTTAAGCATATAAATACGTATATAAAACAAATAAATAAAGATATTGCAAACATTTTTTTCCTTTTACATGTTCTTTATAAAAAAAATAATTGCAAAAGATAGAAAGCAATGCGAAATATTTAACTATTATTAAGTAAAAGTACATATTCAAATGCAATAAATCAAAATTTCTCCCCAAAATTTAACTGTTCTATACCAAAAGTATTTTTCCTGAATCGTAAAAAATATCACAAAATCAAAACTGATTTTTACACTGATTTTTACCAAATAAAATCTTAATTCGACTCTTAAAACTATACTTCTTATCAAAAAATTTTGAATGTGTAAGTTTTATCCAACCTCACATGGTAGAGAGTTGCTGAAAAACCTGTTTATTCAACAATTTTCAGAAAATCTAGAAAAGCCCTATCCAAATGTAAGATAACTCAATTTTGGCCTCGGATTCTTGATCCTTGACCTCGAAAACCCCTTACTACTAAATTTCAGCCAAATCGCAAGAACGTAAGATTTTTGTCCCATGGTCCCATATATTCGCAGCACTGTGTAGCGTAAGCCAGGGGTGCTCAAACGGTCGATCGCGAGTGCTTTTTGAGTAGATCTCGGGAAGAAAATTTTTTTTAATAAATAGGTACTTAACTAAACTACAAAAGTGTATTACGTAATAAAATAACACTCTGCTAGCGGCAAAAGGCGGTTTTATCAAAGGAACGCGCGGTACTTGTCAAAGAAAAGTCGCGTTTTTTATTCTTGCCGCTTTTCTAGAAATTTCGGGCGGCGCGTTTGACGGGAACATTCGAGACTTTCGTTCACGCCGATATAAATGTTACGCAGGAATTGGAGTCATTCTGAATTGCAACTTGAAGGCAATACTACGTCGATACAAAGTTTATTATTAAATAGTACAAAATGAGTGCAGCGAAGAAATCTAAAACGAATCATTTTAATAACGATTGCGAGGAAGAATTTTTGTTTTGTATGGTGAAGAATAAGTGCATTTGTCTTATTTGTCGTGCGTCAGTTGCAATACCTAAGCGTGATAACTTAGAGAGTCAGCATTATAAAACGGTTCATAAAAACTATGAAAAGGATTTTCCGCCACAGAGTGAATTAAGAAAACGAAAAGTACCCGCTTTGATATCTTGTTTGAAAAAAGAACAAACCATTTAAAATATCTCATATATTGGCGAAACACAAGAAACCATTCGAAGATGGATCGGTTGTGAAGAAAGCATTTATTGAAGCGGGTGAGACTTTATTTGGAGATTTAAAAAATAAAACAGAAATCATGTCTGCTATTAGAGAACTTCAGTTATCTCGTCCGACTGTCACAAGGCGTATTGAAGTCGTGACAGGGCATGGCAGATAAACTAAAAAACGATATCATGGATATGACAGAGACTGTCCAGCTGTGTATTTTTATTCGGATGGTATTCAATGACATGTTGGCTAAGGAAGAATTTTTGACAGTCATTCCTCTGAAGGTGAAGACCCGTGGCGAAGATATATATGACTTTTTCTTCAATTTTGTAAAAAACTACAAGCTACCAATATATAAATTAGTGTGCATTACAACCGATGGAGCACCAGCAGTGACTGGAAACAAAAACGTGGCATTGTGTAGAGCTAATTAAGATTGCCCTTCATTTTTTTCAATCCATTGCATTATACATCAACAAGTTTTGTGTTCAAAAGTTTTAAACACGGAGGAAATTATGGGCATTGTAACAAAAATTGTGAATTCCATCCGTGCAGGTAGCTTGGAACGGCGGCTCTTTAAGTTGCAGTTGGAACACTGATTTAGTTCTTCACACGGTCAGGTGGTTGAGTCGCGGAAAATTCCTAGAAAGGTTTCAAGAATTATTGCCCGAAATAACAGCTTTTCTAGACGAAAGAGGTGAAGACACTCAGATGTTGAAAAACGAAAAATGGCTGACTGATTTGGCATTTTTGACTGACATCACAATGCACTTAAACACCATTAACTTGGAGCTTCAAGGTAAAGGAAAAACTGTTATTGAGATGATTAGCGCAGCAAACGCATTCAAAAGTAAATTGCAACTTATGATAGATCAACTGAAAAGAAAGGAAACATTTTTCGTCGAAAGCAAGGATTCCTCAGTTGAATTATGATACGTATGAGGCTAAAATATCAAATATTTTCGGACAATTCGAAATGCGTTTTTATGATTGTAGCAAATTGGCAAATGTAGCATCATTTAGGGGTTATCCTTTTTCATGTAAAAACATGGAGAAATTAGTTACTGAAATAGCAAGTCAGTTTAATATGAACTCATGTTCTGTTGAAAATGAGTTGGTGCAGATTATATCAGGTATACATCTCAAAGCTACAGCATCTGATACAAATTTCTGGTGTTTTATATCTGAAGATAAATATCCGAATCTAAGGCAAATCGCCCTTCAACTGACGGCAATGTTTGGGTCAACTTACTTGTGCGAGTCTGCATTTTCTGAAATGAAGATAATTAAGTCAATTGACTAACTAACTATCATATGTCATGCTTGCGATTAGCACTCAGTGGTTACGTACCGTCTTATGAAAAGTAAGTTTAACACCATATGTAACTCTTTTGTTTTGTAACAACCAATAAACTCGCAATTTTGAATAACTATGAGTTTTTTCATTGATATTGTAGAGAAGAACCTAACTAAACCAAACCCAAACCTTGACTAAAATAATGTATATTGTGCGGAAAGCTAATATCTATATATGCTACGGTACACCCTACCTAGGTAGGTAGGTAGGTAGGTAGGTAGGGTGTATGTATCGTGTATTTACGACAACCCTGCAACCTCTCAGAGCCGATCGTAAGTAGTCTAAAAATATTGAGGTAGATCGCCAGCAGTTCAAGTTTGAGCACCCCTGGCGTAAGCTATACTGATATGTATAAATAGAAAATAATGATGCTTGGGTATGCATTGGTGCAATATTTCGTATCATATAATATGTAACTGTTTTAAAATTTCAAAATCGTTAATAGGTTGTTTTGTATTTTGTAGTCTGTGAAGAAAAATCCATTTTTGACGGGTGACAAATTACCAGTGGCAGCAAAAAAAGGCAACAACATGTACTAGACATTAACACAATTACAACTGATGGAACAATGCTGTGTAGCCCATAGGATCAACAGTGGCAACTTGCTTGATCTTTCTACAATATTTTATGGCCAATTAAATGACTTCATAAATCAAACTTTAGGAACTAACTACATACATAATCCTCAAGCGTTAAAATAAAAAGCTTTTCTAATTTTGGAGTACTACAATATGCTTTACGAGAGCGATTTTTTACTTCCAGATAATTTAGCCAGTACAAAACACCAAAAAACTAATTTACGAAGGTTTTTCTAGCTATGCAAATATCACACTAAAAAACAAACGTATGAATTTTTGAAATTTTAGAAAAAGGGCTTTAATGGACTGTTAAAAAGTCATGAAGTTAGGAATGAAAAATTTTGTTTCCCATATCCCTTCCGGCTAAACTAAGCGGAAGTTAAATTTAAACATTAAATAAGTTAAAATTTTTCTTACAAATCCAAGCAAAAATTGGTTCTTGTTCTAATATATTGTATTTAAAATTCAAATGTCTGCAAACTGGAAAAAATTGCACAATATAGGTTTTTTAGTTTTTATTCTAGCTAAAGCATAATAAGGGAATAAAACCAGTGATCGGCTGTCGTTAAACGACCTAGTGTGGCAAAAAAATTCACAGTTAATCTTTTGTTTTGTTTATCCTATCAATTTGCCGACTGGTTGATTTATACATTGGAGGGGGGAGGGGGTTAATTAGGCAATGATTACAAGTCGGTGTTACAACTCCTATGAATAAAAAAAAACAAGATAAAATGATAAGATACTAAAAATAGTTAATCTTTGAAAAGCTAATAAGTTTTTTTGATATTTTTACTCCTTATAGAAAAGTAAATCTTCTCTTGATTTCAGAAATATGGATCTAATCTTAAAAAAACACTTTATAATACACGGAGGAAAAATAAAAACACTATTGAGAATATCCTTCATATACTTTACATATTTATAATGTACTGATAGTTCTATTATATTAACATGTTCATATTTTTAAATGTTAACAACTATTAAAATATATATATCGTCATCTTAAAGCACATTGTTTCATTTATTAATCAAACAGAGCATAGGCGCCTTAGAAAAGTTTCCAAGGGGGGCAACGCCGATAGAAAAGATTCCA
The DNA here is from genome assembly GCA_030620095.1 of Kuschelorhynchus macadamiae. NCBI lineage: Eukaryota > Metazoa > Arthropoda > Insecta > Coleoptera > Curculionidae > Kuschelorhynchus > Kuschelorhynchus macadamiae. The sequence continues at coordinate 685,361 of JAUTXW010004545.1, read as the reverse complement.
AGCAGGCAACGATGCTTAAATACAAGGGCATTCAGGCACGTAGGTAGGAGGTCTGGACCCCCCTCCCCCAGTGGCAGCTCTTCGATAGGGTCGTTTGGTCAATGACCAAACGTCAAATTATTCGTTTGACCGTCCTTTTTAATAGTTGTAATAAAATGCGAACCTTGGGAAAAGTTAAATACGCTACACTATTAGCCGAGCGCGGCGGTTCGAATCGTCTCGTTGCGTTCCTTAGGCATAATAAAATACGCTATACAAAGCTAGGCTGGCAGTCCGAATTGCCCTGATTGCCATAAAGCTTGACAAATGTACCCGAAGATTTCACAGCTACCGAGAGCCAGCCGAACGCGATAGCAAATGGAATATAAAATCGCGATTTGGGTCATCAGCCGGTCTCTTCTCATAATTCGATCGATCGGTCGCGGCATCACGTCGGTATGGGGCAGTTCAATTGTTCGGAGGTCGCGCGGTCGATATTCTAACTCGATGTTGTTTCTGACGTTTTTAATCGATGAAAATTGATTTATATACTATTATATATTTTTTCATTTTTATGATCCATGTGTGAGTTGGGAATATACAGGAAATAAAATGTTGGTAGTGACCAGTGCAAAAAAATAAACAACTAAAAAGTGCTTACGAACTTAATTTTGCAAAAATAACCAATTTCAAGGTGGTCTATGTTTGAGTTGTGAATTTAGAGGAAATAAAATGTCGTATAGTGCCCTTTGCCAGAACTTAATATACAACAAACTAATAAAGATAAAAATAAAGAGGTTCATGGAAACTTTCGCAAAAGTATTTACAATTTAGCTAACTGGATATGTGGTTGTGAAGTCTAACTCATTTTACTGTTATGTTTGTTTGTTGTTTTTTAAGGACTCGTCGGACTCACTATGGTACAAAACCAGTGTTAAAGACTTAAAACACTTAAAAGAAAAAATAACAAAACATGAACCATGCTACGGTCGGAAGTGTTGATATTCGCCCTCAGCTAGACACAGCTTATAGGAAATCCCTTAAAGATTTTAATGAAAATGTATCCAAAAGTCGTTATATTTTAAACAAAATTATAAATTGTGTAAAATTTTGTAGGGCATTCGAGCTGGCACCACGTGGCTATGGTGAAATGAAATGAAATGGTTTTGTCTGAAAATCCAGGGGTTTTTCGAGGGCTTATAAATTTTGTTGTGGAGTTGGATCCAATTTTTAAAGAGTATATGCAGAATGCAACTGTCTTTAAAGAAACATCTAAATCCATTTAAAATGACCTACTTGACTCTATGCTGGTTGTGGCTCAGGAACAAATTAAGCAAGACATTCTGTCAGCTAAATATATTGCTGTGCCAGTAGACGAAACAACTGACAGTTCCACCAAAACCCAAATGATTATTATAATACGTCATATTTTGTCTGGCATCGTTCATGAACGATTTGTTAAATTGTAATCCTTTAGGGACCACAGCTTTACACCTTACAGACAATTCTTCATGAATTAGAAAATCTAGGCATTAATAATACCCCTGAGAAATTAATTGGGCAAAGTTACGATGGGGCGTCCACGTCTCTCCTGCCCTGTTGAATTTCTCACGAAATTTTTTGTACGTTTAAGTGTTGAAAAATTGCGTTCTACTGGTGAATTTGTGGCAGGTATTGTCAATACTAATTCACACAATTTCGACACTTCGGTGTAGGCATCTTCCAACTCCTTGTCTTTTAAAAATTGCATTAGTTCATTAGCGTTATTTTTTGCGCTAATGTCATCAGTTTCAATCACTTCTTGTTCAGATCGCAGTAACACTCGGTCGAAGAACTGGCCATAATGAAGAAGAGATTTAAACGCATCTTTTGGAAAAGTTTTTTCTTTAAATGCATCCAAATTGCAGAGCTCGAGGAATTTAAAATCATTTAAACCGTTAAATCTATAGTTTATTTGTTGCTGAATTTGATCGATTATTTCATAAAAGAGGCGTCTGTATGATGTTTGAACATCTCCCACCTTGTCTGTTCAAAGACGCTTGGCTTGTGGCTCTACATTTATCGTCATGGTTTTCTCCCAAAATAGGTCAGTCATCTCTTTTTTGGCTTAACGTGGATTTAAAATCATCCATTTTTTTTAAGCAAAAAGCAATATTATTTGTTTTAATTTGTAATATATTAAAAACATTGTCCGAGAATGGAAATATTTCTGAAAATATGTTCAACAAATAATTAAAATTAAAATCTCGTTTCAAACAGTCCAAAAACCCCCTCAAACCATTTATTGCTTCTGAGTCCCATGTTTCATTATTTTCTATTATATTCTCAAATAGTTCAGTCAGTGAGTCTTCCATTATAGTTCCACCTAGTAGGAGCTACTTTGGCCAATCGTTTGTGGACAATGGAGTTTAAAGCTTGTGTATGTTTTGTTGACTTGGAAAAAAAGCAGCCATGCCACTTAAAGTAAAGAAAAATACTTTACTCTTTAATGTGATTGATGGACTGGGATAAAACTAAATTTAATTTATGAGCAAAACAATGGACAAACACAGCACTTGGAAAAGTTTCTCCAACTTTAGCTTGCAGACCCCCTAATTGTCCTGCCATCACTTCAACTCCATCATAGCTTTGAGCAACTAATTGTTTAAATTGGAAAAACTAGTTTTATTCCAGAGACCTTTTTCATTTTCAAAAAGTAAACATAGCCAACAAAATAATTTATTTTCACACCCTGTTAGCCATTTAAATTGTTCGTATTGTTTTTCCGGATAAAAATGTCTAATACCGTTTTTCATTTTTGTTGTTAAATTTTTCATAGGCGGTTTTGCCCTTCCTTTGGAAATTATTTGAAGCTTATCAGCGAAGTTTAATGTTGAAAATCCCTTTATTATTAAGACACACACCACACATTCACACCCACTCTTCTTGCTAAATTCTTCAACATTTTCAACGTTATTACCGACAGCCGAAGTTCGCACCATGCACGACGCGACGTATCACACAACACAGGGATTGCCATTCAAACTTAAAGCACGCGACTGAAATGCAAAAATTGCAAACAGCCGGTGGAAAGTTCAATAACTTCTGGCTCGATTCATAGGAAATCAAGCATATAAAACTTGGCTGCAGAGAAGCTAGCGGCCCGCATAGGTTCTATCCGATTTCTATTGTGGCTCGGTCGGAGTCAAGGCCGCATTTATTATGGGCTTGATAATTAAGATAATATTTTAGCATTTTTTATATAAACTAAGTTAATAGTTGCCTATTTCAAAAATAACGTTTTAGATGTTTTGTAATTTTTTTTGGGGAAGCACTGCTTCCCTTGCTTCCATGGACTGCACACGCCCCTGTCACATGCGAAATACACAAAGTTTAAACCACTTGAAAATAGGCAAGAGTAACAAGAACAATAATAAAGTTTTATTAATAATAAAATAAAATATTATAAATAATATAATATAAAATAAAGTTTTACGAGTTATTTGTAGAATGGGTGGTTCATTCGCAGCAGTCTGCCTTACTGGAGATTTCTTAACAAGCAAACAGAAAGACGTTGATGTTGTACTTTAAGTATGAAATACTGGCATTTCTTTACTAATTCAAAGAAATTTGCTTTAATGAAGTGGAAGTAAAATAGAACAGTTTAGCTTACAGGATTTATATGGCGGACAAAAATAGATTTGACGCTTTGAAGTATAAGACAGTGTAGAAATAAGTTTTGATAGTTTTTAAAGTAAGAGTGGTATTTTTAAATTTTTATTTGAATTGATTTTAGATAGGTACTTGATATACATCAGCGAGCATATAATTAGATTAAATACGTTAGGTATTTTTGGGCGGTTGAGAACCGGTTTCCCAAATAGTGAAAGTGAAATTTTTGTGTTGAAATAAGATGTAAGTACCATAGTATTATTTAATTTATTTGGAAAGGATACTGTTATTGTATGTTCACAGGACTCATTTTATTTACCCGCACCTGTTGTATTTATCAAGATTTGTTGTAGTTCTTTTGATCATTAGAAATATATAGAGAAATATGGCTTAGGACTTTATAATTTGCTAGGAAATGAAATGTAGATAAAATGCACGGATTTTGTTTATTATTTTGACCACAGAAAACTTGTTTTCTCTCTAAAGGAAAGTGTATTAGTAATAGGTTATAATAACAACCACGGTGTGACCTTGATTTTTTTGACCTGTAAGAAAAAAATACATATAGATAGGACATTATTGGTTCGTTTCTCAACCAGATAAGATCTAACACCATATGATATTTAACAGAAATAAGCTTTCACGGTTTTGGTCAATTAATAAAGCATTTTTCTTGGGATTAGACTGTGTCAAAATAGCGGCAACTTAACACTGAATGGGCTCAAATTTTCTTAATCCGTCTTTTGATTTTTTAAAAAAACTCTGCATATTTAGTGGAAAAACTTAAAAGCAATTGAGAATCCCAAAAATATTTTGGTTAGTTTTGATGTTGAATCACAAAAGTTCCTTTTAACGACTTACTTTCCATTATATCAGACCTATTGGAACGATAATTTTGATAATTACTTAATAGACTTAGTGGAAGCTTGACTCATCTACTTATCTTATTTTTCAAAGAATTTTTTATGAACAAACCTCAGGGGTAGCTGTGGAATCTCATCTATCATCTGTGGATGCAAATCTCTTTATAGTGACCTTTGAGAATATTGCTTTAACCTCCGCTCCACTAAAACCAAAACACTGGTTTAGATATGTAGATGATATTCTTGTTGTTTGGCCTCATGGAGAAAAAATCTTCTCATATTTCTGTACCACCTTTATCAACATCATATTAAATTTACAATGGAAGAAAAATGGTACATTAGGACATTGTGTATAGAAAACCCACGCATACAAATAGATACTTAAATGCAAATTCCCCCACCATCCAGCACAAAAGAAGATTGGACATTGCTTGCAATCCTCCGAAAGATATAACTTTTCAAACACAAGGAGTTTGTAAAATTCTTTGCTTCTCTGAAGTGTATGTAGAAGAAACAGGACACTGAATATCCACGACATTTAAAGAATATGAATGATGTATTAAATAGAAAAAAGATGTTCAATGTGCTGTAGCTGAATACCAACATACCACTGGCCTTATTATAAATGTAAAAGAAACCAAGGTTCTAGCGTCGGTTCCACTTTTTTTATAAAAGGAAGATTTTTGAATATAGAATAATATAATAATTTTAAAACATATAAAAAACTTTAACGCCCTAATCTCTGTAAGCTCATTCAGAAGTAAAAATTCCCTGAAGATGTCTTGTCTTGTGCAATCGAAGGCGAAACGTCGGATAGTAAATCTAATTTGACACAACCTAATCCCAAGAACCATGATTTCTTAATTTACCATATATTTGCTGTGTTAACCAATAATCCACTTTTGCCACTTGCCAATGTAATCCTTTCAAGAATAAAACATTAGGAGGTAATTTAATAAAAAAAAACTTCTCTGGCTAGTAATAGTGTTTAATAAACATTACAATATGAGTTTCAATACATGTGGTAAATATGTTTAATGACAATGGTATGGCATTTCAACCTTACTTTTCTTACGTGCCTTCATTCCTTCAAAAAACTCTTTAATATCTTCTTCACGCACAACTTTCTTGTTCTCTGCAAACTTCTTTAAGTACTCTTCCAAATTTTCCTTCAGCTCGTTATAGCCCATAATCGCCTCAACTAACTGAACTCTGTTCAAGGAGTTCATAAATTGTTGGTTTTGATCTTCTGCAACAGCTTTAGCCTTGGCTTTGCTTTTCTCTTCATAGAGATGAACTGGATCTTCGTGGTCTAAAAGGAAAGCTACATCCTCGTTCTCATACATTTTCAGGCAGTCATCGCAAGTGCATAGTTGTTTCCTCCATGACGCCTAACAAAATAAACAACAAAAATAGGTATGTAGCAACTAAAATATGTCTGTGTTTTAAAATACACTAAAGCATATAAATTCATATTTAAAGTAGTATTTTGAAACAAGCTTTTCAAAGGACCCTGCACAATCCTTATAGAAAATGGCTTTCAGTGAATTTTCCTGAAAATTTGCTGTGTTGCAGCTCTCGACATCCTGATCAAAAGCTTTCATAGGCACAACTCAATTATGCCCCTAGTTTTCCATATACACGGCGTCAAACTTAGAATTTTGTCTCTTCCTCATTTGATGCAATTTTTATTATTTTTTTGTTTTTAAATACTTAATACATACTAAAATAAATCAGTGGGTTAGAATATCTGAGATTAGAAGTTACTATATTATGTACTAGTAAGAAAAAAATTAACAGGGTGTAACTATTCCACATTGCGGTCGTTTTTTTGATATATTTAATCACACCTGAAACCTCAAAATTTCAATTTTTACAAAAAGTTTAATTAAGCTGAAACAAACAGTTAGAGTTGGCTATTTTTTTTATATGTTTATTAAAATTAAATAATGATGGAAGAATTGTTTCGAAAAGATTTGTAAATAGCTGACATTACCGTGGCCATGAATTTTAATACACGTTTTTGTGATTGAACATTGTCAGCAATTATTAGTTACCTTACCATAGTTTTATTTTTTTCAGATGATAAATAGGTTACAAAATGTGTATTAAAATTCATGGCCATGGTAATTTCAGCTATTTACGATACAATTCTAGATTCTATACTTTGACATATCCGACATTGATGACTGCCAACATCTTCCATTGGAAAATTAACAAGTTGGTGACTTAGTGTGAAGATAGAACATAATGAAATGTAAGGTCTTATCTTTAGAGAGTTGATAGAGTCGAAAGGATTAATGATCTGGGAGTTATCTTTGACACCGAACTGAGATTCAACGATCACATGAATTATGTTTTGGAAATATCATTCAGGATGGCACTATTTGTTATGCGTCAATGTTTCTGTTGTACAATCTGGTCTCCATTCTACAGAACACACACCACAACTTGAACTTTCTTCTCTACAGGTTGAGCATTCACAAGAGCAACTATTCATACCATCAGAGACTGGAATTATTGAGCATGAGTAGTCTTGAAACTCGAAGAATCTTGTTTACATTAATGTTTGGATTTAATATACTTCAAAATTTATTTATTTATACTGCCCTGACCCTTTGACATTGATGAACTTTCGTGTACCATCCTGTAACACTCGTCTAAATGACATGTTCTTGACCATGACTCCTACACTGACACTGGGAGAAACAGTATCATAAATCGGATAATGACTTATTTTAACACATATGTCCCACCGGACCTAGACTTAAACTGTACAACACACACTTTTGAGAAAAAACTAAAATTGCTATTATATAATCACCAATAATAACGAAATACGAGAACTTAGAGTTTCTGTTTCTTGCTTTGAATCCCAATGCTTGTTTTTTCTTTGGTTAACACTTGAATTGAACAGATTCATGTATGTGCACAATAGATTTAATACAATTTTTTTATATATATACATTTTTTTTTAGCATAGGATATATTATGTAGCTTGAACACATTTTTATTCTTTTTTATACATTTTTTCTTTTATTTCGCATAGGATATGTTATATGGCTCTAATTCTAATTTTTCCTGTCGGTACCATTTGGAATGTTGAATATGGTAGTGTATGTTTCAGAATAAAATTTAAAGAACATAATAATAAACATGGTCTATTTAATATGTCGTTCCCTTGTCAGATCAAAACAAATAGGACAAAAAAACAAAACAGCAGTTAGGATTATACCATCTCATGTTCATGAGGGGTCTGAGCTGTGGGAGTTCAACAGACACATAAAATAATCACCTGACCATAATTTACAAAATATATACGAAAAAAAGAAAAAAACCTACAACTCAAACATAATCCTTCATTCGAATAATATTACTAAATCAGCATGGGAGGTCATCTACTCACATACAACTAACTGAAGTAAATGGTCAAGCTGAAATAGCCATTGCATTTAATGCTTTTTTTTCATTGAGTCTGTTCACAACTTGCAAAAACACAGATATTGACAATGATGTTACTCTCCTAAATGTTCCCAAGTCAATTTTTCTTACTCCATTCACAGAAATTGAAGTTCAGGATATATTGAATTCAGTAACAACAAAAAAATCGTGTTGTGCTGATGATTAAATACCTTGCAAATTAATTGATGAGTGTGCTCCTGGTATTATAACAGCAATAACCTATTTAAGAAACATCTCCTTTGAACACCAATATTTTCCTAAAGAACTAAAGAGAGCAATTGTGGTGCCTATCCATAAAAAAGGGACCACTGCGTTAGTTGAAAATTAGGCCCATTGCACTTCTATCTGTGTTTTCAAAAATATTTGAAAAAACCTTTCATGAAAGACTAGTAAGTTTTTTGGAGTGCATAAACATCTTGACATGTAGAGAATTTGGATTTAGGATTGACCATTCAACAGATGCTATCCTCTCCTACTTAAAAATATTACACAACTTTAATAGCCAGCTAAAATCAGTCGGTATTTTTTATGATTTCTCAAAGGCCTTTGACACTATTAATCACAACTTAACAAACTATTCTATTATGGTATAAGAGGACCTGCATTCAGTTGGATAGAAACATACTTGTCAAGACGTACACAGGCAGTCAAGCTGTCTGGTGTGAATGTGTCTGATTGGGCGAATGTTAGAACTGGAGTGCCTCGAGGTAGTGTTTTGGGACCCACTTCTCTTCCTTCTATTTATAAATGACCTTCCTCTGACTGTCAATAATAGCTATGTTACACTCTTTCCAGATGATACTTCTGCTGTTGTTGATAGTGACAATTATGAAATCCTCTGCACACAAATATAGAGTGTGTTAGAAATATCTTGGTGTTTGGCAAATGGACCCTACTCTCCAAAAACCATGCAATTTTACAAATGAGAGATTATGATCATTATATGCTTAAAACTTTTTATTTTGTCTCTATACAATCTGTTTTATCTTATGACTTGCTTGCTCAGGGAAATACAAATGGTATTGGTCAAGTTCTTGCAAGTCAAAAGAGAATTGTTAGAACTATGTTTCGGCTACCTTTCAGGGAATCTTGTTGACCGAATAGAAAAAATTCTGACAATCATAAACATCTACATTTATATTTAAAGCCGATTAAAATCTATATTAGCTGAAAACAACTTTTATTCAATGTTGGACATAATAATATATATATATATATATATATATATATATATATATATATATATATATATATATATATATATATATATACATATATATATATATATATATATATATATATATATATATATATATATAATGTGTTTTCATTCCGGGTGTACATCCGTTCACTACTGTCGTTCTGAAAAGAACAGTTTTACTGACGTTTCGCCAAAATCACATTTGGCATTTTCGAAGCTTTCTTTCTCGCGTCCGAATAGAGACTGAAGTGTTGGTGACTGTGACGCTTCCTTTTATACCCCCACTCGGGGCCGAAGGTTATATCTGCGCAGGCGTTGGTCGTTATTTATGTTTTCCGGATGGTGCTGTTGTTGTTGCGCTAATTGCGCTTGAGTTTTTGCGATTTTAGATTTGTCGATTATTGTCTTCCATACTGTTGGTAGTTTTAATGATTCGTCCCTTTTATTTAAATCACCTTGCTTTTCAATTTCAATGGCTTCTTGGATTATTTTGGTCTTATAATGTTCTATATTGGCAATCTCCCTACACCCATCGAAATTTATTTTATGGCCGGTTTCCTGATGATGTAGGAAAAAAGGAAAAAAAAAAAGGAAACCGGCCATAAAATAAATTTCGATGGGTGTAGGGAGATTGCCAATATAGAACATTATAAGACCAGAATAATCCGAGAAGCCATTGAAATTGAAAAGCAAGGTGATTTAAATAAAAGGGACGAATCATTAAAACTACCAACAATATGGAAGACAATAATCGACAAATCTAAAATCGCAAAAACTCAAGCGCAATTAGCGCAACAACAACAGCACCATCCGGAAAACATAAATAACGACCAACGCCTGCGCAGATATAACCTTCGGCCCCGAGTGGGGGTATAAAAGGAAGCGTCACAGTCACCAACACTTCAGTCTCTATTCGGACAGAATAGGAGTAGAATGTCTATGGAAATAAAAAATTTGAATTTGAATATGAAAGAAAAATGACCGCAATATGGAAAACAGCTACATGCTGTATGAATTTATTTTTACTAATACATACAGTAACTTCTAATCTCAGATATTCTAAGTTTCTGATTTATTTGGATCCATATTAAGTATTTAAAAACAAAAAAATTAAAAAAACATGTATAAAATAAGGAACAGCCAAAATTCCAACTTTGACCCCCTGTATTTCGCAAACTAGCTACAGAATTGAGTTGTGTCTATAAAAGAGTTTGATCAGAAGGTTGAAGACTATAACATATCAGATTTTGAAAAAAATTTGAGTGAAAGCCATTTCCAATAAAGATTGTGTCGGGGCCTTTGTAAAGTATATTGCGAAGTTAGAAAAAAGTGCACTGAAAAAGAACAAAAACATGGTGACAATAAGTTAAAATAAGATAAAAGCTACTTTCTAATAATCTGCTCAACTTACTAAAAAATCAGCAAATTTTTACTAAAAATATTAAGACCAACTAACTAGCAAAAACCAATATAAATCCTCCAACCCACTCAAAACATATAAAAAGCTGGGTTTTTGTCAAAGACTAAAAATGTTAATGTTACTGCATTATTATTGTCCTTACTAGAATGCATCTGTTTATTTAGTTGACAATATATAGCTTTATTTAAATAAATAAATAATGCATTGTAGATAGTTTGAATTTATACGAGTCCACTTACTTCCAACCAAAATTTTGCAGTAACTCTATCAGACTTTGTAGAGGGTTTTTTACACTTAGGTTCTGTACTATCCAGTGGATCCTTTTCAATTGTAGCTTTTTCTTCATCATCAACTTTTTTGAAACCAGATGAACCATTTATAGTAAGACCATCATAATGAAGCAAAAACTCATGTTTTGTAATACATTGTTCACAAGTCATTTCTTAAAAAAAAAGAAGAAAACTGTTAAGGGAAATTGGCAACTAAATCATACAAGCACACAAACACATATGATCATATCTGCATGTACTACTAGGAATGGGCGATATTAGATTTTACCTACTGAGAAGCGATAACACATCACCTATCAATAGTTGTTGAAGCAGCATGAATATTAACTAAATATTTTGTTTGCACCAGACATTACTGTCCCAAAGACATACTCTGAATTATAAATACCAGTTGAAATAGTGTGAACATCATTCAGAAAAGCATATTCCATATTTAAGATATTCTTTTAAAAATATGTATAAAAATGATAATACGATGATAACTTACCAGCAAAATTATCACTTGGGACCTCAACACCTAAATGTCTCGAATGGTACCAATCTTCACAAATAATGCACTGAATCATCTCATCGGGAACAGGATCATCTGGATCTGGATATGGACGATGACAAACACAGTATGTACCAGAAAAGTTCTGGTTATATGCATTTAATTCATTCAGATCATTTTTGCTATCATGTAAGGTACATTTATTATCTGATTTGGCAAATTTGCTATTACCACAATCACAACGAAAATTTCTTTTTGTGTACAGTTCAATAAGATCGTGGCCATCATGGCAATGATAACAACAGGCGAGACAAACTCCGCCTGATTTCTCTGGATCTTCTTTTGCTTCTGGGATGCATGTTAGACAGGAATACAAAGCTTGACGTTTTAGGTATCCCTAAAAATATTTACAGAGCTGACCCAAGTAACAATTTAAACTCCATTAATTAGTTTTTTCATATTTTATAGACGAAAAAAAAAAAGGTTTTATTATAGAGAAAATTAACACTCTAGGTTTTAAGTAATACAGTTGTATATCAATATAGCAACAGCATTGTCACACACACTATTCAGTGTACTGTGGCTCCACATATCAGTCAATGGTATGTGTGTGACTCTAAGTATGTGGAAAAATGTTAAAGGAAATCTGAATGAAAATAAAAAGGGAAAATTCAAAAATTGTGGTGCTAAGTTATTTTAGTTAGAAATCAAAATTCCCCATGGCTTTACACCAAAACTGTGAGGTGGCCAATGTCACTCTATATTTATATAGGGACGTCAAAAAATATTACATGTAATGTGTTTTATCTTAAGGTGCCCTTAAATATTTGGGGAGACCTAGTTAGTCTAGCCCTAATGCATATACTGTGCAAATGGGGGTAAGGAGCTAAGGATACAATAGGCTGCCAAAAAGTATCAAGAAACTGCATTATAAAAGCAGCCAAATCACTTCTAACAGAAGGAGTTGATTATATGGTACTTATCAGGAAAGAGTTATAAAACTTTGTCAGCTTTTGACAAATTCAAGTATGCTTAAGGACTTAATGAAGTGATAAAATCATGGGAGCTTCCAATAAAATGTTAGGTACTTAATTTTGCCCACAACTTTTAAAGATCAGCCCTAAATACTAAATTTAAAGTTAAAACCTTTTAGATTTTGTTATGTAGAGTACTGTTTTTATTTATTATATTGCTCTTAACATTTACTATTTAATAGCAACGTATAATGTAAATGTATGGTTGGGCAAACGCCATAATAAATAAATAAAACGCAATTTTATCTTCATGTTATAAAATTTAAAATATGGGAAATAAAGGTACCCCTAAACACTAAACTGACTATTTAATGATTGTTATTACTATTAATCAACAGTAAAGAACAAAAGAGATCTGGATGTCATAATATTACAACTTACCTCATTATATGAGCAATTTTTGTCGTTTGCGGCACCCAAGACCGCAGCAGTATTCTCGATAAGTTCATCTTCTAACTCCAGAACATCATTTAAAGTTAAAGTAACTACATCTGAATCATCTAAGTTCTGGGACTTCTCCGAGGCATTGTCTTCTTCAACATCTGGTGAATTTTCAGTATCTGACATAACTCTACTATAATTTCTTTTTGTTTGTAATGGAAATTCAAATGCAAAGCAAATTTACGAAGATAAATTTACTTATCGAAAAAAGCGGTTAAAACAGAATGAAATATGTCAGAAAAAGACATAACACTGACTTGTAAGTTTTTGACACTAATAACTTGTCAGCTCAACGTTAAATGCTCGAATTTTATGGAGTTCAAAACTTTATGTAAAATGGGAATTATTTTAACTTGCCAGCTTAAAGGAAAATACTAAATTGTTGTCCGACTCAAAATTCTATCTGCTATAGACGAAATATTACATACCTATTGTTTGGCAAAATTTAAATTTCAATATTTATGATATATATTGAGATAAATGGTTATACATATTTTTTAATTAGTTAGACGCCTTATTCCGTAATAAAATTTAAAACATAAATTAGATCTAACATTTACAAATGTTCCCAAGTGTTTATCAAGAATCCCTAATTTCATTTCCTGTTACCTAATTTTATCTTTTATAACGCTTTTTCGTACAAATTAATGTAATAAATTAAAAAAACATACGTATTTTTGGTAGTTTTATTGCCTTTTCCTAGAAATGTTCTATATATTTTGATGATTACCTCAAGAAAAAAACCACCACAAAAATTCTTACTTTAGATTTGCGGTCAGCGAACCATATTCGACTCGTGGACTAAAAACCATCTAAATCTACTATGGCAAGACGCCTATATCTGTAAACGATGACCATACCGACAGGCGACAATGATAAGTTGGCAACTCTGGACCAAGTTTATAATTTTTGTATATAAACCACTTTTTTAGGTAGGTAGCAATACTAGCAATATGTAAAAAGCGGTGGGAACAGAGAGGTCTATTCGTATCGGGCTCGCGTAAAATATACTTTATCTCTGGGAAAATTAGTATTACTACTCTCACGGCCGGCTGCAGAAAGCTCAATTAAAGTTTAGAATGTTTAACGGAATGTCAAATTTGACAGCGTGTTCCTAGATTTCTCTGAGCATCTTGTCAAATCCGAAAGCTCGGTTAAAAATCCTAAACAGCAATTAAATTTTGTGCAATCGGCTGTCAATGAAATCATACGTCAAAGTTAATACCCTAGGCAAAAGTTTTCGCAGTTTCGATATGCTTTTAGTTCATATTTTGAAGCCCGACAGCCTAACGTTAAAAACGGGCAGTACCTGGAAAGCGTGTGCGTCTTCTACAGTTAACAACCTCAAGGCTGGGTTCAACAAGCCGTCTGTTGGTGTTAGAACTATTTTAAAGAGTGAGGACAATCAAACTCTTGTACTGTTACGTATAGCCGTTGTTTGAAGAAACTTCTTCAAAGGTACAGCCTTCTGTTTTTGAAACAAATGTAATATAACCAAGCTTACTATAAAGGCTTCTGTCTATCCATGCGGTTTTCCGCTCGAGTATTAAAAACCCAAAATTTTAGGTAATGTGAGAAAAATGCCAATTTTATAACAACTTGAATTATTTTAACGTATCCGGCGGGACAACATTTAAATAATCAAGAGCCAGTCAGAGAAAAGAATTTATTCGTTATTTAAAAAAATATAAATAAAAAATCCAAAACATAACTAAGAAAAGAAAAACAAACTTACCTTTCAAAACTGTCCTTTTCATATATTTTGCTACTAGTTAATTTAATCCAGTTTAGACTAAAACGTAAAACGCGCGGTCGTGCATCGTATCCAAAGCTTTTCAGATAATGGGTTCAAAGCGTATTTTTTCGTTATTAGGTCTTTCAGACCAGCAATGGTGCCGAATGTGTACCAACAACCAACATGTCGTACGAAACCCAGACTCGAAATTTGTATGAACTAATCTAAGTTTAAAAATAATACAAACGTAAGTCTTATGGTCGCGGTTGAGTGTTTAGTGTAATTTTGGATATTTATGATCCGGTGGAATAAATCGCCAAAACTCAAAACCGGTTGGGTAAATATTTACTTACACTTAATTACCATCACCGATTTTGATTATTTTTGGTACACCGGTAGATTTTTAAACGCTTATGACAAATCCGAAGTCAAATTTTTTTGGTAATTTTTCGTTTTTGGGCTATATGCTATTAAAGTTTACAATCATTTACACACAGTTTTTCACATCCTTTTATATTTTCTTTAGTAATTTTATTAGAAAAGTATTGAATACACAATTAAAATTTCCAAATTATAGATATTTTCCAATGTAATCGTATAAAGTCACTAAAAAAAAGAGCTTGCGTTTATTCCATATACGGTGATTCGTTCATTCAGCCATTCTTCTAAATAAACAATTTTTTTTGCTCATTTAGGCTCTTTTCATTATTCATTTATTTCGAGACTTGATTTAAAAGGTAATAGATTTCATAAGAAGGAAAAAAGTAATAAATCTCTCCAAAAGGTAACAGATCTGTTACAATTGTAATAACCTGGCAACACTAAAAGTAATGTATATTTTTTCGAATGACAATGGTGGGCAACATAAAACACAAAATCAAGGAAATTCTCTATTAAAAACAGCAGTTGACAGGTACAATTTTATTGATGTGATTTTTGAGTAATATAGCGTCATAATGTATTTAATCTTTTTTTTATAAAACTTACCGAAGGAAACAGAAAATAAGGTAGAAAACTGTGTTTATAAAATTGTAAACTTTGATGGCGAACAGATTAGGAGTGTGACTTCGGATTTGTTATCAGCACCTAAAAATCTACCGATGTACTGAAGATCATCAAAATTGGCTATGGTAAGTGTAAGTAAATATTATCATATAAGGAAACACTGGTGGAAGTACTGGGCCTGTTAGATCAACCATTGAAATCAAAAACTTCCCTATATAGATCGTATTTGCCCTGAAGTCCTAGCAGCTACAAACTGAATTAACAGTAGAGAAGACGAAACTAAAAACTGTCATATTTGACGTTTTCTTTAAATTATTTTTAATTTTTCAGGAGTTTGATGTTATGTAAAAGTCGAGTCTTGCAGATATTGCAGATATGAATAGCATAATCCGAATCAGTTTAAATAAAGTACCACTGAAGAGTTCTACTACAACTCTATTTGCGAAAGTCAATGTTCAAGCTGTAAGAACCATAACAAGTAAATTAGACGATTTACCTCCAAAACCCAAACCTTGGAACTATAATGAAAAGTATTTTACTTTGCTTCAATATTGTTATGATAAAACCACTGCTAGATTCGATGAGAATACTAAGGTAAGCTTGGGCAACTTTTTAAATTCATGCTAGGGGTACATAAATGCTAACATAAGTCAAAATTTAATGTATTTGTCCTTAGTATCTATCATATAAAACTTTACTACAAATTTTATTTATTTCTTCAATTATTGTTTTAGCTTATTGTAGTAGAAGGTCCTGTTGCTGCAGGGAAAACCAAGTTTGCAAAAGAAATCGCAAATTCCTTTGGAATGTTTTACATGCCAGAAGCTAACTTAGATATGCAATATATCAATAAATATGGATATGATTTGAGAAAATTGGATCCCATGCTACCTCTTGATTGTAGAAGTTTTGATATTATGGATTTTCTGAGAAATCCCAATCATAAGCATGTTGCAAGGATGCAAATCCAACAGTATATTGTTAGGTATATAATGCTTATTTTTATAATTTCAAATATATTAGATTTATATTGTAGTAATCAAGTTAGGTGAGAACCAATTGTTGCTATAGGTTTATCAATAATAGACAGAAACTGAAGGAGATTGCCCATACTTCTTAAAGCAGGCTTTCTTTCAGTACACTGAAAAAACCAAAGCGTTAGTCTCAGCCAATATTACTTTAAGATCTTAAACCAAATTGGCATGTTTTATTTGCTAACAAAAGTTCAGAACAGCAAAGTAGGCAGTGTTAAGCTTAGCACAGACATGCCCGACGTGACTATTAAAGTTTAGGGATGAGTACTATAGTTCTCAAAAATTTGCTAGAATTTGAAAATTGAATAGTAAAGCTGTCAAAATTTAAAGGCAAGGGTTTAAGAATAAACATATTCATATATACAGTTTTGTCGGAGTTAAGTAGTAGATGGTTATTACGGCACCAAATCTCCATATTGCTATAAACATTTTTTAAACTACTGGAAATCTCCTCATATCCGGTACTAATATTTTCTGGCAGATCATTGGCAAATAGTAAAAAAAGTGATGATCCTAGTGCTGAGCCTTGGGGAACTCCAATCTTTACAGATCTAGGCTCAGAACACACGCCTCCATACCTTACTGTCATCTCATGCCCAGATAAATAGGAAGTAATCCAGTCAGCATTTTACCTTACCACGTATACTGTACAGCTTCAAAAGCAAAATATCTTTATTGACAGTATCAAATGTTATTAAAGGTCAAAGAAGAGAGCTACAACATATTTTCCCTGGTCAACCAATGATTTTTTATTTAGTATTTCTGTTGCTATTTCTCATAGTTCACACTATAATCGAAACCAGCCTAAGGCTGGGCTCCGAACACCATAGCGATCAAGTTTCTCAAGCAATATTGTATGTTTAAGGCAGAGAAGCTTCTCATTGTAAAAGAAATGCAGTAATCTGGTGCACATAGCCACTTCAAAGATTTTGGAAAATGTTGGCACAGGACTTATTGGTCTATAATTTTCAAGCAGTGTTGGGTCTCTTTTTTATATAGAGATTTGACCAGTGACTATTATTATTATCTGAAAAAAAAAACTGAATTTTACAAAGAGTTCCTGTATGATTTTTTTCACACAGTAAAAGTGTCCCTCAATATTCCTATAAAATGGGGGACATTATTTTGCCAGATGTAAGTGTGGTAAAGGGCTTAGGGGTTTATTAAGATAATGCGTTATACTTCTCTAATCATTGCCAGAATATCATTACAGGGTTTATTACGATAATGCATTATGCTTCACTGGTCATTACCAGAATATCATTATTAGAACAAATCAAATTTTGGGACTTATTCTGAGGACGTCTTAAATCACACATGTGAGCAGTATAATTTGCAATTTTCCTGGTGATTTTAGATAAAACTGATGTGTATATAAAAAATGAAAGCTGAAAATATATTTATGGAAAATATTACCAACTTGCAATTTTAGGTTTTCACAGTACATAGATGCTTTGGCTCACATCATGAGTATAGGTCAAGGAGTTGTATTAGACAGATGTGTCTACTCAGATTTTGTATTTGCTGAAGCCATGTTAAAGCTAGGATTTCTTTCAAAAGCAGGTATTGTATGATCATTTACTGTTTATTTAAATGCATCTCACTTGGTTGTGTTAGTTTGGTGAACCTGAAAGAATAGTGTAAAGACTACTTTACTCCTAGCACTAGTATAAAGATAAGATTATATAAGATAAGATAATTTATTCATGTCAATACAATACTTGCTCACACACGTTATAAGTAACATATATAATTATACAAATAAAATCAAATTACAATAAAAAGTATAGGATTTAAAAAGACACTAACAATTCGACACATTAAAATAAGAATTAACAAGATTACACATTTAAGATTTGAATTTGACTGATATCACAGTTTTGGAATTCCTGAACACTATAAAAAATGTTTTAAGGACATTTTTAAATCTAGGTAGGGGAAGCCTTCTAATATTCAAGGGGATATTATTAAACAATTTGGCACCTTCTAAGTCTGCAATAGGCGACACGAAGATCATTCCTCTCACGCGTCAGGTGCTCATGCACATCTCTGAAGATATCATGCTGCATCCTATCTGCCTGCATTAGGACTATTAGGAGAATCTATACACTGGAATATTTATAAGTCATCAGTGTATATAAGATTTGATGGTGATGGAAGCAAGTGCAGACATTATTAATAAACAGATTAAACAGTAGAGCTGTTTGCCAACCAAAAATGAATACAACCACAGCTGCAGGGAACCTCCCACCTCGTAATGAGATAATTTATCAATTGAGATGGCTTGATCAACTCTGTCAGTAGTCTTTAAGAAGTCTGTGTAGACTGAGCCAACAGACATTCAACTCTCCAAGGCCTCTAGCAAAGCACTTTGATATACTAAGAGGTTTGTAGTAATTATACTCACTGCTTCTATTTCCATCATTTTTAAAAACAAGCATTGGAAGTTTTTCATAGTGTTGGAAAATTTTCAAAGGAATGTGATTTGTTATAAATTAGCCATAGAAGTCTAGAAAGAGCTGGTCTAGAGAACTGAAGATATCAATGTTGCAAAGTTTATGAAAAACATCTAAGATTCCCAATTTAATATTGTTAATGTTTACCATGGTTTGAAAGGAAAATTATACCTATTGTTTGTCAGGTACATCTATATTTGTATAACATTTCTAAGTGTACTTGGAAGTGTATTAAATAATTTCAGACCATTGTGATATATTGATTTTAAACCTGTATTTGTGAAGAATCTTGGAAGATGCAAATGTTCACACTGCCTGGTATAGTGCGTGTGTCTCTGCTCATTTTTTTGAAACTCAATAACAGATCGCTTATTTCCATGAATTATATAATATATATATATAAAGTATTATTTTAAATTTATATATCCCTGAAATATTATTCTATTAGTTATATTAGTCTATTAGGCTTATACAGCAAATGGGTGGAAAAGCGTAAGGGAAGTTTAAAAACATTTTTGACTGCCTTGTTCTGTTAGACTCTTAATGGGTTCCACACGACACAACTAGCTGTAGCCCACACTGATACCAAGAAGTGCAAATGACTATATATATGGGAAAAGTACAGTTGTTTACGAATTCTTAGACTTAACAGGTAACCAAGGCGATATAACAACCCAACAACTGATGCTACCTTTGATCTGACACATCGCACATGCCTCTCCCAAGAGAGCCCCTCATCAATTAACAACCCAAGGTTCTTTATAACATTTTTATATTGAAGATCATAATCTCCAAACTTAATTGATTGGTCATTATAGGAGACACCTCTTCCAACAAACATGTATGATGATTTGTCTATATTTAAAGTTAGTTTGTGGGAAGACAACCAGGTTGCTATTATCTCTAAATCACGTTTTATCAGTATTTTAATGTCATTTTTATTGTTGCCGCTATACATGAGTGTTGTGTTATCTGCATACAATTTAATTTTACCATGTAATTTTAAACTGAATATTGAATTTATATAAATTAGAAACAGTGTTGGTCCTATAATTGAGCCTTGAGGCACACCACAATGAATCAGTTCTTGTTGACTTAGAGCGTTATTCACCGAAACAGACAGTTTCCTATTTTTGAGGCAGTTAACAAACCATACATGTGGGGTGCCCCTTATGCCCATATTCCCTAGTTTCCTTAACAATGTTGAGTGGTCAACCGTATCGAATGCTTTTCGCAGGTCCAGCGATACAAGAGCGCATATGCATCCCTGATCAATTTTTACTTGTAACTCTGAAATGAGATCAATAACAGCTATCTCTGTATCACTGAACTTACGAAAGCCATATTGGCCAACTCCAAGGAAATTGATCCTTTTTAGGTATGACTGTAACCTAACATTTACACAATGCTCAATAATCTTGGACAGAACAGGAAGAACTGACACTGGCCGATAGTTAGAGACTGACTCACTGTCACCTCCGTTTAATAAAGGATGCACTTTAGCCATTTTTATTTGCATTTTAAATTTTTTATTACTTTGTTGGTACCCTTTACAGTAGGCCATTGTAGTTTCATATTGACATGTCTGTGAATATATATGACAATTGCTTGTTTTTTGTCGATATTTTTGGTCATGTATGTTTTTTGCTAATATTTTTTGTCGTGTGTATGTATACTGATTGTCTTTTAGATTTTTTTAATTAAACTCTGTTCTTACCGTTTACACTAAGCTGAGCTAAAATCAAAACAAAATCATTTACTTTAGTTGTCACTTGAAATCCGTAACCAAACGTTTTTACCATGTTCTACACATGACGCAATCAAGACGTCATTATCTGACAGACCAGTACTAGATGTTTAGGACCAGCGGTTAGTGGAACCAGAGCATGAAGAAAATACTGGATCTATTCGATACTATACCAAGTGACATGAAATCGTAGCTCACCTTTATGTATTACATTTGAAAACAGAATGGAATCGTCCGATGAGGAGCTACCCAATGCAATTTTAGAAGCGGCAGCTGCTGCAAAGCTAAAGTTGCTGACAGCAGTTTTCAGTCTTGTATACAAAAAACAGTAAGATTGTTTTCTTAAGTGGGTCCAAACGAAGGGAGTTAAATCCTTCAAAGAACAAGTTTTTTTAGCATACTTTTTAGAACTAGGCATAATTATGGCTTATTTGGATTGGCAGGTGCCTGCCGTAGAGCAAACATAATGCTGGATAACATTGAAGATTGCGACAATTTCGTTATCGTAAAAATACTTGATATAAACAAATCATTCTTCAAGGTCATTTGTCATCTCTGAAGAAGTAAGGATGGCACGTTCTTCAAGCAAAAAGTATGCAGAGATGCGACCACAATCATTCCACATTCGTCGTTTTTTTTTTTTGTCAAATATAAAAATGGAAAATGTAGGGGTGAATACTGCAAAGGTGATGCTGGCAAAGAAATGCCCCAAAAAAAAGACTAGGCAGTTGGAAATCCATCAACCACTGTGGCAGAAGGATACCTTGAGATTCCGAAATACAAAAACTATTTGCAACAAGATTCTATCAATCAACAATGAAGAACAACAACTTGTACACTTCAATCCAAGCTTGAGTGACCAACCAGCTATAACTAGCGTGGTATAAATAAATTTACTTTATTAAATTAAATAGATAAATTTACTTTATTAAATTAAATAAATTATACAACAATTATAAACAATACATGAAAGGTGTAGATAGTTTCCATTTGTATCTTTATAGTGCACAATGGTCTTGAATAGTCTGTGTGTGCACTTTTTAGTTAGTTTAATTGTCCTTACAAAATCTTTCCCACCCAATGGATCTCTCACAAAACAGAAAACACAATCCAGAATATCCTGCCATTACAATACACTCTCAAAGATAGACTTAGCAAGGTAACAGTGTTAAAATAAAGATGTATTATTTTACAATATGTCACTATACTTCAATTCTGTTTAGAAACAACCAAACATTAATTTTATTCTTAACTGCCCTGTATGGCTTAGTTTTATATTCTAAAGGTAACTTATTAAATATTCTTGGTGCGACATATCAAACTTTTTTGAATGGCTGAGAATGGTGTTCTGGGAACAGTAGCAGAACCCATTGCTTGGTGTCTAGTATAAAAAGCATGATCGTTACTTATTATGCAAATTTTATTTGTTAGTAGAAGTCTTATTACGGCTTTTATGTAGAGCTGATTCAATTCAAGTACCTGGGCTTCTTGGTACAGATTAACTGTTGGGTATCTTTTGTTTTTAAAAAGTAATATTTTTAAAACTCTTTTTTTAGCTATAACGAGACCAAGCACTGTACACTGTGGCACACCATACTTTATCAAAGAAGGGCTGCGATAACATTACCTTTTCCAACTTTTTGAGATGAATTATGAAGGTATGATCTGAACAGATCTAGTGTCAAACCTCTAACTCCTATTTCTTCGAGCCTCTCTAACAAAATAAGGTGTGACACAGTATCAAAGGTCTTCGCTAGGTCTAAGAAAATCCCAAGATATTTATCTCCTTTATTTAAACTCGAGAACATCTCTCCTGTCAGCCTACACAGTGCATCCTCTGTACCACGATTGTTTTTGAATCCATACTGGTTCCCAGAAATGAGCTTATTTTTATTTAAATATTCTGACAATCTTAAGTCTTATGCACTTTTCAACTATTTTATTTAGTGTACTAGTTAGAGCAATCGGTCTATAATTTCCAAATTCGTTCCTAGGACCAGATTTATACAAAGGTTTAATCAATGATACCTTAAAGACTGTTGGATAAACACCAGTTGAAAATATTAAATTTACCAAATACATAAGAGGTTCTATCAGATCCTGGTGATTATTTTGTATGGCTTCAGCTGAAACACCATCCATTCCACAAGCAGTGCTAATTTTAAGCGAACCAATAATGCTAACCATTTCACCCTTCCTCATAGGCCTTACAAAAAAAGAAGAGAGGCAATTATTATTACTTTGAACTCTAGTACATTTGGGAATAGCCTGTGCTAATTTTTTACCTATGGTATTAAAAAAATTATTAAAGTCTTCCGCAACTTGCTTGTTATCTTTTACAATACCATCATCACTTGTGAAAGTTGGATTTTGGTCTTTAGTACAGTTCAAAATAGACTTAATTGTGTCCCAAGTTTTTTTAGGATTATTTTTGTTTTTTTTCTAAAATATTTTTGTAATATTCTGTTTTTGTTTTATTTAATAGTTTTGATAAAGTTTTTCTATATTCTTTATATATATTTAGTGCTATTAAATCATTTGGTGTAATGTAGTTCTTTTTTTAAGTTTGTTCCTATGTCTTATCGAAATAAGTAACCCAGAAGTAATCCATGGTCTGAGACGCCTACTTCTACATGTAACGTATCTACTAATTACAGATGCATTAGTATTTTTTACCAAAATTTGATATTGCTAATGTATTTAATAATTTCTTTATAAACATTGGTAGAGAAATTCAAAATAATATTGATCAAAATTTACTCCTGCCATCTTTAGATAATCAATCTACTAGACAAAATAATTCAATATTTTTAAATCCTATAACAGAAAACGAGCTATACTTGCATATTAAATCATTAAAAACTCACTCTTCACTTGGTGAAGATGGAATTACAGCTAAGTTAATTCAAGATAATCATAAATTTTTTATAAAGCCTTTGTTGTATATATTTAATAAGTGTCTAGAATTTAGTATGGTGCCGAGTGCATGGAAAATCTCTATTGTCACGCCAATTTTAAAAACAGGAGATCAAAGTCATCCAACAAACTATAGACCTATTTCAGTTATAAGTAACTTTGCTAAGTTATTTGAGAAGTGTATTAAACAGAGACTTGTAGATTTTTTTGAAAAAAATAAAATATTAAATCAGTTCGGATTTCGGAAGGACAGATCTACGGCAGATGCTGTATTTGAACTAATTAAAAATATTTATACCCATAATTATAATAATAAAAAGGCTCTGGCAATCTTTTTGGACCTGTCTAAAGCGTTCGACACGGTGGCACATAATATTCTTTTTGAGAGGTTGGACAAAATGGGTGTACGAGGAAGCCCCCTGCTTCTTTTGAAAAATTATTTAACAGATCGAAGACAAAAAGTCAAAGTAAACAATACCTTTAGTGAATATGCTACTATCAATACAGGCGTTCCACAGGGAACAGTGTTGGGTCCTATACTCTTTCTGGCTTATATAAACCAAATTGGTAACATATTTCCAGATTGCAGAGTGGTGTCATATGCTGATGATACAGCTCTGCTATTTTCAGCAAAAACATGGAATGAGGTATATAGTCGGGCAGAGCTGGGATTGGGAACTGTTTATCGGTGGTTAGGTATGAGCAAATTAAGCTTAAACTTCCAAAAAACAAATTTTATGACATTTTCACCAACCAATGCCGATCAACCTAGAGAAGATTTTTTAACAATTCATCTGTCATCCTGCATTAAAACTATAAATTGTAGCTGTATAAAAATCAAAAAAATTAGTAAAATAAAATACTTAGGAATAATTGTAGATCAAAATTTAAAGTGGAATGAACATGCCCTCTATTTAACCTCAAAAATTCGAAAAATGTATTATAAATTTTTTCAACTCAGGGATATACTAAATAAAAAAATAGTTCTTATATTATACGATTCGTTGGTAGAGTCAATTTTAAGGTACCGCATTGTTGTTTGCGGCGGGCTTTACGATGCAAACCTGAAAGTCTTGTCAATATGTCAGAATAGCGTTCTAAAAATTTTATCACGTAAACCCCGTAGATTCTCTACAACAAAATTATATAAAGAAACAAATATCCTAAATATAAGAAATTTGTATATATTAGCATGTTTAACTTACTTACCAAAAATAAATAAGTCATTTCCAATTATATCACATAATTATTCTACAAGGATAAATGTAAATGAACATTTTTATGTACCCAAATTTGATAACAGTTTTTCCTGCAGATTTGTCACTTATTTTATACCTAAAATCTATAACATGCTGCCATGCTCTATAAGAAAAATAGTAGGAAACGGAAGGAGTAGAAAACCCATAAAAAATATATACAAGAAAACAATGAAATGTTTGTTAACGTATTTTCCACTTGAATAGGTTTAGTTTGTGAAAAATGTATGCTCCTTCAACAAGCCACTGGTCTCCATCGTCCCTCTGTGTTCCATCGGCTCGCTGTACCCAGATACCTTATGCGTGTGCTGTATTGTATTTTTAGTCTGAGCGTGATCTCGGCACACAAATTGTCAAATTTAGGCCTGATCACCTTCCTCAAGCTTGTTTAAATAATTATTGTAATAGTTATACATTTGAAATAATACAGTTTTGAAAATTACACAATAAGTTTTGGGTTATACAAATTATTGTAATATGTAATTTAGGTAATATATATTTCATTTCATTTCAAATGAGTAGCAACCCTGTGTTGACAGAAGCTCATTTAGTCTTTTGTAATTTAAAGTTTTTATGTATTTGTTTTCTGTCTGATTTACAGCATTACCACATTCAATATTTAACAGAATTGGGTAATGATTGGTCAAAGTTAATATTTATAAAATAGTGGTCGAAACATGAAACACTAGCCCCAGTAGGTAGGTTTATTTATTACATTATTAAGACCTTGCTCACTTAAACAGTTTAAATAATTAGTTACCGTTATGCTATTTTTGTCTATTAAGTTTATGTTAATATCTCCACAGAACAGGTCAATCTGACAGTTAAGTTTGTTTTCCTTCCAAAAAATATCATGATGCTATGAACATGTCTGGATCACAAGATGGGGACCTATATATTCCCAGAACCCCTATTGATATTCCATTTTTATTTAGTTTTACAAATAGAAATTTGTTATTATTGACAGTGTATACTTGGGACATAGTTACTAAGCCACTCTTAACATAAAATATAAATCCGTCACACTTATTTAATTTAAAATTAAAAATTTCATATCCATCCAATACAAAATCATCTGTATTTTCTACTTTATTAGTTTCAGACAAGGCAATCAAGTCAAACTCCTTATCGAGATAATCTAAATAAGTCACTAGGTTGTCAAAATTCTTTCGTATACTACATATATTCACATGTATACAATTAAAATCCCTTTAAAGTATTCTACCTCACTTATATGATCACAGGTTTTTACATTACTACATAAATAGTCATCAAATAAGGTGTTGACTTCCATAAGGAGTATCGATTTTTCTTTACTTATCTACTACTTAGAGTGGTAGTCTATAGAGTTTTTAAATCTTTGTAGATAGTATTTATACCAAGAGATTTAAGTTGTACTTACTATTTGTTCGAGTATGTACAATTGCAGCACTTTTTTGTTGTTTTAGGGCAGTCCTCGAACTTATGATCTAAACTACAATAAGTATGAGAGAGTCTATTTTTACAGTCTGCTTCTTTGTGATCATAGGCAAAACAGCGCTTATACCTGGGAATTCTATTATCTTCGTAGATTGGACATTGTTCCCACAATAAATAAACCTTTCCCATCGCCATCATTCTCCTAAAAAGATCTCCAGGACACTCTCTGAACACTAAAGTCCTATTTTTTTAACTGGTTTTGTGTAGGTTAATTTTAAGTAATCATCCTTCTCAGTAAACGGATTTTGGTTTTTTAGACAATTGGTTATCTCGTCCGAGTTCATATTATTTGTTGACTGATTTTGTATATTTTGAATTAACTTGTGACATTCCTGCTCAGTATTACAATTAACCACCACAACTCCATTTTTTGCCATTTTCACAGAATTTATGCTTACATTCAACTCACTTGGATTAATCACAGATTGTAGTTCTGTCTTGGTAGGCTCTGAATCTTGTCTTTTTGGCTTTACAAGCACAGGAGGAATATTTTTTATAAGAGGTTTTGATTTATGCATCTGAGAATTGTTACACCCAGATGCAATATTTGCGTAAGTCTGAGTGCCTTCCAACTTTATTATCTTTTCCTTTAACATTTCAATTATTAATTGTTTATCATTTATAATTGTTTCTTTATCATGTATTGTGTTTCTGTGGCAATCTATGTAGTCATTTTCTCTACAAAGTGTGCAAAAGAATCTTAGCTTTCTTTCCTGGATGGGCATGCATCTTATTTCAGATGTTGTGAGCTTAGAGCATTCCCCACAGTATAATGTACCACAGCAATCACAGGCAAAAACGTAGAATTTGTCTCGTTTGTTTTGCTTTTTTTTTACACTTTATACAAGCACTATCATCCATATTCAAAAGTTCATAAAGAACTGAAACTATCATCTCCACTGACACCTCAAGGATATCAGAAAATCAACACTTCGCGATGATTGCATCTAATTCTGTGTTTAGCGCCGGTGGACCTTGATAGAAGCATCAACATCTGACATCGGCAATCAACTTGCAGCTCACCGTAAATTGTACTTTCCCTATAAATGTGACTAATAATAAATAGTTATTCTATATAGATTTTTTATTTTATTATTAGCTTTTTTCCCAACAACAAAATTGGTTTGAAAAACCATTGATAAAGTGCCAAAATCTTTTTTTAATATCAGAGAATTTGACATGTCATTGAAAATATAAACATGTCATACTTGATTAGTAATGTAATCGATGTAATCGAAGGTTTTTGTACTGCTTGGTGAAAAAATTTTGTTCCTAATTCTTGGGGAAACTGTCTTTCTCACATAATAACTATATAATTTCTATTTCAGCATACAGAAAGTACTACGAATACAGAGATAATACACTTCAAGAATTACTTAGACCACATTTAGTAATTTATTTGGATGTACCTGTACCTAAAGTTTTGGAAAATATAAAGAAGCGAAATATTAGTTATGAAAAGAACTCTCCAGCTTTAAACCAACGATATCTAGAAGTTATGGAAAAACACTATAAACAAAATTATTTGAAAGAAATATCGTAAGTTTTTACTAATTTCTACTTAGTAAGTTTCATAGCTCTCATTTCTGAGTGGAAGAGTTAATTCCTCGAAAAATGATTCCATATTGAATGAGGGTTTCAAAATTTGTAGTAGTAGAGAACTTTTTTAATTAACATTATCTTCTACATGTTGACCTATTACTCTGAGGACATTTAAATATGGGTTAATTATTTTAATAGTTCATCTATAATTAAAAACTTTGTGTACTTAACATTATAACATAATTCTTAGTCATTAATATTTATTATGGATGGATTTCTTCCACAACGTCAACAACTGAAACCAGTTATGAAAGGCAATGTCTTGAATATTTTATATTTGAAATAGTTAACAAATCGGTATGATAATAAATTCATATAGTAATCCTCAGAACATTGAAAAATGAATTATTAACCTTTAAAAAATTGTAAATATCTTATGCAGGGCGTTTAAAAGGTTGAAAATGCAACATGGTGATATTTAAATGTCAACTAATTATAGCGGCCTGGTGAAATATTAAAAAAATTAGTACTAGAAAAAGTCTTTTTCAATTTACATTAAATTTTGTTGTTGTTGTAGCATCGGACAAGTGGCCCTTCAGAAACATACACTACAAATGCTAAACATTCCAAATGGTACGCATTCGCAAATAACGTCAAATAAATAAATAATGAAGTCAGTAACTCTAAGAAAAAATATGTCAGATCAGCAAACAAAAATTACCAACAGGAAAGATTTTCAATTGAAATAAAATAATACATGAATAATAATAAAACTACACAACTACATAAACAAAAATGAACCCCATTCACCAATTTATGCAAAAAGACCAGAAGTGCCTTCTTTCTTCTAAATTCAAGGGTTTGAAGGCCACAAAGAAGAGCTCTAGTATTAGATGACAGACCTTGATATGGGAAATGCAATTTATGTAAGAGGTATTTTGAAAACCTTGCACCTTTTCACTTCTGTCGATGTGACACTGGTATGATGGACTCCATATTGTACAAGAATGAATGAGTTATAGAGACACTCAATCTTTGGTATCAGTTATGTGTTTCATATGTTGCTTTATAAAACCCAGTAGTATAAAACCCTTAACTACAATGTTATCAATATGTAGATTAAAAGTTAGATTCTCATCAAAAATAACACCTAGGTCTATCTATGAAGTAGGTGGAGGGTATGGTATTAATACATTTGTGAAAACGATGCAGTTTACATTTCGAAATGTTAAGAGAGAGATCATTAGTTCTGCAACATTTGACGAGCCTTTCCATATCACACCGCAGAGGATTGGAGTCTGAGAAGACTGGTGAAAAGAATTTTAAGTCGTCTGCATATAAAAGACATTCAGAGAATTTGAAACAGGATATTATATATTTATAAAGAGCAGAAAGAGAACTGGGCCCACATGCGAACCCTGCGGGACACCCGATATCACAAGAATCTCCCTGGAAACTGAACCGCATATGTTGACTCGCTGGCGACGATTAAATAAATACGATTTGATCTACTCAAGATATTTTCCACAAAAACCAATTTGCTGTAATTTCCATAGCAGAAGCTGATGGTAAACACTGTCAAAAGCTTAGATGTCAGTGTAAATAACATCGATCTGCTTGCCAGGCTCAACCGATGTCACTAAGTAGTTTTGAAATATTATATATATATAATATATATATATATATATATATATATATATATATATATATATATATATATATATATATATATATATATATATATATATAACCATGTTGCATACTCGTAATATAGTGTTTTAAAGATTAAAATATATGATCGGTGATAATTGCCTTAAAGAGCTTTGGTATATGTGAAAGTAAAGAAATACCTCTGTAGTTCTTCACATCACCTTTATCACTAGATTTGAAAATGGCCAGAAGGGTAGAAAACTTCCAAAATTCAGGAAAGGAACCCAGATTAATAGATCTCTGAAAAATTATACATAGAGGCTGAGACAATGACTCACAGCATCGTTGCTATAGAATAGTAAGAATTCCATCAGGGCCAGTCTTCTTGGAAGGATCAAAGTCCTTTAATTTATTAAAGATTTCTGCCTCTGTAAAACAATATGTTGATATTATCTTTCCTTAATAACTTATTGGATCAATTTTACTAAATTCTAAATTATGGTGGTAAGTATAGCAAGACTGAAAGTGAGTAGCAAAAGCATTTGCGATGTTATTTGATCCAGTGATTTCTTGCCCATCAAAATTCATAACACTGGGCAGATTGGAGTCTCTTCTTAAGTTTCGTACAAATGACCAAAAGTATTTAATGTTTTCCGGGATAAGTAGCTCAGTCTGTGTGACATATGTAACACATATCAATTCGAAGTTTAACCTCACGTCTTATGTCAGAATACAAAATAGTCAGCAAATTTATCGGTTCTTTTATATTTTTTGTACAAGCAATTCTATTGCCCAATAAGCTTTTTTAAGGGAAGGTCAAACCATTTGGGATATTTAGTCAGCCACAATCTTCTTGGAGATACAATTATTGATACCCTGAAATAAAAACCTCATAGAACTGTTCAACCATTCTGTTAATATCAGGCTCAGACAATAAGAATGACCAGTCGGACTGCTTATAAAAAATATCCAAATTGGCGAAATTTGCTAAAATTGGCAAACACTTGATCCATTCCACCGAAGGAAGGTTAAAATCCCCAAGAATAAAAAATGTATGGTTATTGAATCTATTTCTCAGCGACTCACAGGTATTGCAGAAAGACTGATAACATTCCTGGTTAGAATTAGTGTCGAACTCGATATGAGCAGGAGTAACAATCATAGAGGCCTGAAAAAAAGAAGAAACGGCAATCAATACGCCGCCGCCGCGTTGACACCCTAGTTCCTTATAACTTCTATCTGCTCGAAAAAATATATATTCATTTTTAAATTTTTCATTGTTGGAAATATCCCTATTAAGACATGTCTCAGTGAGAAATATTACGTCATAGTCGCAAGACATGACGCTAAGAGAAATTTCATTAATTTTGGTGCGTAGACCCCTGACATTTTGGTAAAACATGATAAGACTACCATCCGCTGAAGATCTGTCATTAGCACCAGTTACCATTTCTAATTGTGAGTTGGAACGTTGGGAAGTTGACAAAAATTTTGCTGGTTGTTATTATCGACGGAATCATTAATCATCTCCATACCTGGTGACGATTGAGAGAAAGAGTAAAATGGCCTGCGTCCATCAAAAAACAATCGAATGATATACGAAAAAAGCTCAGATTTTGTTGCATAATCTAAAGCTCCGTTCCATGAATTGGCTATCAATGGCAAGAAACATTCATGGGAACCGGTTATCGTTGACTCAATAAATGCATTTTTTTGCACTATGAAGTCATTCAACACTGGATATATCGTAGAGGGGGACCATTAATGAAAAAATTAGTGTCTTTTGTTTTCTCAAATTGTTGATGGTGTCTTGTTGTATTTTTTTTGCCCATAATTGATTCATATATGCCGGTAAATAGCAGAACACAGTCAGTTTTAGAAAAAACTCTACACAGAGAAATACATTCCCGCGAGTGGCTTTCGAAGTTTACCTTATCCAACTGTTGACAATTTATATTATATCTGTTGTTAGTGATTTTTTTAATAATTTGAATTGAACCTTTGACCACCGCATCTCCAACTATCAATATCTGGGGTCATCTTTTTTGTTTTTCTAATTGTTGTGCTTTTGGAGTTGACTTCCTGTCATCTGGGTTCACGACTGGTAAGTTTTGTGTATTTACCGCACTTTTTAGCTTACTTAATTCAGATTGGTACCAGTCAACCAACGTCCAACGTCTTTAAGCTAGGCAGCATTTCTTTCATAGTTTGATTAAAGTCGCATAGTTCGTTTTCCAATTTCCTTGACTGTACCTGTTCATTGATAAGTTTTTCACTTAAATTATTTTTTAATTCCTCAAAGTTGGATATCTTTTTATTTAACATTAACATTGTTTCGAGCGATTCTCTTAATTCTCCTCAAAATGCTGCTCTGCCTCTGCAACATCTTCTTGGAAACTCAACGAATTTTTTCGATGCCGAACCAGAAGGGATTCCTTTGCATTAAGGGTGTTAATCAAATTTTTTTTTATTTTTTGTTGATGCTCAGCGAGTTGTTCATTCTTCTCACAGATACTTCTTTCAAAAATTTTACACAAAATATGTCAGGAATGTTAGAGCCTGAAAAACTGCCTATTAGATTGATTTAAAATTTTGTGCAAGAATTCTCAAACTCAAACTCAAAATGCTTTATTGTCTTAAGAAAATCTCGTTGACAAAGTTGTACAGAAAAACAATGTTGAAACATGATATAAGGTGGAAATAAATAATGTACCAAATAGATAATAATTTACGAAAATAAAAATATACAAAATATTCAGTTAGTCATATTATTAAAACAACATATAAAGATTAAAAAACATAGGTTGTTAGGTAAACAAGGTGTCACACATTTAAAATCTTAAAATATAAAATCATTACAGTTCTGCTATACAAAAGTGTCTAAAATCTGTCTGTAAAGAAATCATCAATTCGATAATAGGCTCTCACACAAAGAAGTTTTTTAACCTCTTTTTTAAACTTCACCAAAGATGGTATCAATCTAAGGTGTTGGGGTAAGTGGTTAAACAATTTCTTAGCATTATAAATGATTGAGCCTTTTATACGAGAGTTAGAGGGCATAGGTAGTAAAAGCAAATCAGGGTCTCTAAAGTTATAGTTATGCCTATCTCTTAACTGACTTTGGTGTTTATATTTTTTACAAATTAAGCACACAGTCTCTAAAATAAACAAAGAAGCTAACGTCAATATACCATGCTTGACAAATAAAGGTTTACATGAATTGCGAACCCTTTTTCTACACATATATCGCACAGCCCTTTTCTGGAGAATAAAAACACTTTTGAAAAGTTGCATGGAGCATACCCCCCAGAAACAAATGCCATGGCGCAAGTGCGATTCAATTAAGGAGAAGTATACGCTCCTTACAGTACTGTAATCATTTAAATTGTTTGAAATTACTCTAATGGCATAACAACTTGAAGCAATTTTGGATTTAATGGAATTTATATGAAATTCGACCTTTAACTGGTTATCAATGTATAGACCTAGGAATTTATTTTCTGTTATATTGTCCAGTATAGCATCATCCAAACTTATATCATCCAAGTTACACCCAAAAGAGACTATATTAGTCTTCTTAAGGTTCAAGGATAATTGATTTGAATCACACCAACATTTAGTTATCTTTATATCACTTTTAATATTCTCACTTAGGACCTTACTGTCCCTGTTATGCCAAAGTATGGTCGCATCATCCGCAAATAGGGTGAATCTGCCAGATATATTAATACCCGCAATGTCATTTATATATAACAAAAACAAAATGGGTCCCAAGACTGATCCTTGTGGTACCCCAAACTCCAATTCTTGATGCCCTTATACACGTCCCCCAAAAGAAACACACTGTATTCTGTTTTCCAAATAAGACTTAAACCATTTCAACGGTGTCCCCTTAAAACCATAAATTTCAAGTTCTCGCAGCAGTATTCTATGGTTCACGCCGTCAAACGCCTTTGACAAATCACAAAAGACCGCTGCGGTAACCTCCTCATTCAGTCTTACATGAAGATTTTCCAAGAATGAAAATATGTTATCACTTGTACTTTTTCCTTGTTGAAATCCAAACTGTTCCGATTTTAGAACACCATACTTGGTTAAGAATGCAACCATTCGCACTTTTACCAGTTTTTCTATTGACAGCAGCGATATTGGTCTGTAATTCGATGCTAGGTCCTCTTCTCCCCCCTTAAATATTGGAATGACTGTCGCCATCTTCAGACAATCTGGAAACACCCCCTTACAAAATGAATCATTAATACAGTCTGACAGCACATACAATATGTTATCCGAAAGTTCAAGGAATATTCTTATTGATATATTGTCCCACCCTGTAGCTCCATTTCTTTTAATATACAAAATGATTTTTTTTAGTTCATAAATGTCTGTTGGCAAAAAGAAAAATGAGTCGTATTGAACAGGTACATTTTTTAAGAATTCAGAATAACTGATACTTGAGGACAATCTGTTCTTCAAAGTAGCAGCAATGGAGCAAAAAAAGCTGTTCATTTCATCTGCTGAGAGGTTTGAATCTGAAGCGCACCATATTGTTTTCTTTTTTCCTCTCAGTTCATTTACAATTTTCCAAGCTTCACTCTGCTTGTTGTCTGCATATTCCATTCTCCAAAATATTCATTAGTCATAAAATATTTTCTAATGTAGCAAAGAGACCTCATATTTCTGGCTGAGACCTTCCAACCCTTCGTAATCCAAGGCTTTTTTGACTTTTTTTTTTAATCGGAAATGATTTATTAAATATTTGACCTAATAATGTATGGAATGATTGCAAGGGATTCTCAGAATTTAGAAGAGAGCGCCAGTTTACATCATCACAAGAAAGCGAGAACCTTCGGTAATTTTTCCTTGTATACAGTCTTCCCTTATATTTAGTTGTACTAGATACCTTGAGCCTAAAATTAAAATTACATGAAACCGCATCATGATCTGATAGACCTGCTTGCAAAACATTACAGGTTAGTTTATCTTTAGGAAAATTGGAACAGATATAATCAATCAAGGTTGATGAATGAGCGGTATTTCGTGTAGGTTTGTCAATAAACATGTGTAAGTTAAATGATTCTAATACATTTCTCAAATTTATAGTATTGTTATTAGTGGTGTCCAAATAGTTAATATTTAAATCTCCACACAAAATAACAAGTGCATTAATAGGTAACTGAGACAATAGAATTTCTAGCTTAAGCAAAAAATCACAAATGTCACTCACGGGTGATAAAATATCGTCTTTAACAAGGTGATTAAGTGTGATATAGAGATGAAATTGTGTCCAAATAAAATGTTTATAATCATGAAAAAGAAATAGTCCTTCCAGGTTTAACATTTGTCCCTAAATGCCAAAAAACATATGAGCGTGTTCTTGGATGTTAGGGCATGATTTTATTGTTCTCCACAATCAGTTTTGTCAGGTAATAGTTAATATTCACTTCATTGAAAAGTGAAAGAGGATAACAGATGGGTTCCTATTTCTCTACGTTGCATAATATAAAAGAATTTGTTATTATAGGAATCACGCAGAATTATTAGTCTATGATTGGACCGTAGAAGGAGATATGGAAATAGTCGTAGAAGACATTGAAGCGATTGATTTTGATAAATACGATGTTCACGATTCTCAGTTACAGGATTGGAACTTTGATCACGAAGAAGACTGGGCTGTCCATCGCTACAGGTAATAATTTAGCAAATTTTTATTTATTAAAAACACTGTTTTTTTAATTCCTACAGCAAACATATATAATATGCGTTTTTTTTCTAGATATGCTGATCGAAAGGACAAAGTTTTGGCTTATACTAACATTCCTGACGTCGACGTACCAGAATTACTTGTAAGTGCTGATGATGCTGCCATTTATCACGAAGTGATGGAGAAGGTATAGTTATATTTATTTATTTATTTAATAATAATCATGTCATACAAAAAAAGCTCACACATACGTCCAGTGATAAAGGGCGGGACACGAAAGAAAACCGGGCGGTCCTTAAAATAAAGGTTCACAGTCTTAAGCTAGCGCAAAAGTAAAATTTGTGTACGCAAATAAATTGTATGTTATTTTATTTGTTGTAATAGTTTGCCGCTTTACCTATAAAGTGCGCCAGCTAAGCGGTACGGAAAATAAATCGAGGATTTAGTAAATTTCGCACTGGGTTATTTTTTCGAAGTAACGATGGCGATGTGCACGTGAAGTTATTGCACGTTATAGAGGCCTGTACTAGAGAAGCTGAAAATAATAGTTTGACTATTCCAATTCAAAATCGAACAGAACGCGCTGCATTTTACACTGGTGTTTCGGAAAGTAGTGTAAGAAAAATTCAAAGAGAACACAATGATCGCTCTTGTTTTACTTTACCTTTAAAATTTCCTGGTAAAAAAAGACCCCGATTATCATACAAACACAAAATTGGCGATGGTGATTTTCAAGTAATTCGACAAACAATAAAGGATTTTTATATAAACTTGAAGAAGCCTGCAAAAGCTGTAAAATAAAATTGATTTTCCAATGCAAATAAAACCTTAAATCCCGCTTTTACGATCAAATGGTTTTGTTTGGCGCAAGTGCCAAAATAACGAGAATTACTCATTGAGAGACAAAATATTTTTCATTGGCGGGTGAAATATCTATCAAACTTAAGGCAATATAGGCATATTGTGTATCTAGACGAAACCTGGGTAGATGATGTGACAGTGAACAAATGCTGGCAAAGTGAAAATGTGACAGGTGTTGTTCAGGGAATCTGCTCTAGTAGTCGCTTTATTATAGTTCATGCTGGTTCAGAAGCCGGATTTGTTCCAGGTGCTGCTTTAGTTTTTCGCTCGGGACTAACAACTGGAGACTATCATGAACAGATGAATAGAGACAATTTTGAAAAGTGGTTGCTCGAGAAGCTTCTACCTAACATTCCTCCCAATTATTCTCATTCTTATCATTCTCACGTAGAAGATAAAGTGCCAACTAAATACTCTACAAAAGCTCATATGATATCGTGGCTTAAATCGAACAATCTTGTATGTGATCCAACATGGAGAAAATATTAATTATATGAAGTAATATCAGCCAGAAAGCCTGGAGAAAAAAAGTATGAAATTGACGGTCTTTTACGTAACCTCGGTCATACACCTTTAAGTCTGCCTTCATACATATGCAACCTCTACCCTATTGAACTTGCATGGGCATGAGTACAAAAATATATTCGAGAGCGCAACACCGGTGAACTTTCAATTAAAGATTTAAATAAAATAACATTAGAAGTAATTGACTCAATATCGGCTAAAAATTGGAAATCGTATGTTAAACATGTTCATTCTATTGAAGATAAATACTGGGAAATAGATGGCAAAATTGAAACGGTTATTGATGATTTAGTTCACACTGGGATCTTCAATCTTTAATTTTCTGTTCAATACCGTGTGTCAAAAAATATCTAATATTGGAATTAGTATT
This sequence comes from Kuschelorhynchus macadamiae, assembly GCA_030620095.1. Taxonomy (NCBI): domain Eukaryota; kingdom Metazoa; phylum Arthropoda; class Insecta; order Coleoptera; family Curculionidae; genus Kuschelorhynchus; species Kuschelorhynchus macadamiae. The sequence continues at coordinate 648,253 of JAUTXW010004545.1, read as the reverse complement.
TGAAAAACTACAGAACTCATATTTTTCCAAAATTAACACATCGATGTAGTTATAGTAGGGGAGCCAGCACTGATTCCAGTGAACAAGATTTATCAAAATTTTAACTTATGCAGTTCGACTTTGGGCTATTCGGGTATGCCAAATGTATTATTTTGTACAGGGGGCGTCATTGTGAAGTACTATACAGGGCGTTTCCTAATTGCGTGCTAATGTTAAAGGGGATGATTCTTGTACCTTTTTAAGAAAAAAGTTTAATATGAACCCAAAAGTCTTAACTTTGGAGATACAGGGTTTTAAAAAAACATTTTTTTTTAAATCCTAACCCTAATGCTATTATAGATAAATAACTGTGTGAAATTTGATACACGTCTTTTATGCATAAAAGGGCATTTTTTATTAACAATTAATTTTTGAAATTTCTACCAGTGGCTTGAATATGTAATTAACCTGGGTAAATCCGTATGCTCCTTAATGCATAGAAGACGTGTATATTTCATGCAGTTATCTACAATAGCATCAGAATTTGGATGGAAAAAAATGTTTTCTTTTTAAACATTACCATCCTGTATCTCAAAAGTTAAGACTTTTAGGGCATAAAAAACACCCCCTTTAACATCAGCACGCAATTAGGAAACGCCATGTATAGTACTTCACAATGACGGCCCCTGTATAAAATAATGTGACAAACGGAGATAGATGGCCACTTTTGGCATATCCAAGTAGCCCAAAGTCGAACTGCATAAATTAAAATTTTGATAAATCTCATTCACTGTATCACTATACTGGGTGGTCCAATAATAGTGGACGTAGGCAGTAGCCCGGGAACCGTTAATGACAGAACTGAAGAAAAAATGTATTTATAGGTAAATCGATCAAGAAAATTAAAAATTAAGTCATTCTAAAATTCAAAAGTTCGCCGTTTTTGCAACACAAAAGAGAAATAGGTGCGGTACACGAAAGAAAACAGACAAATATAGATAAAGGTTCATTAAGCATAGTTACATTTTTTAATTATCTGAAGTGCGTATAGGCAAAAAGGAGTGCCATAATATTTAAAGAACTACGGGACACCACTGGTTTAAAGAGATTTCTTGGCCGACCTTCCTAAACGGATTGACTCCTCCCGGTTTTCTTTCGTGTCCCGCACTTTAGAAAGAAGTTAAATGATAATTTAAAAGCAAATGTTAAAATACATATAAAGATTAAGTCTATGCACAATATAAAGCACTACACAAACATTATTTTACATTATGTAACAAAATAAATTTAACACAAATACTAACATTTTAGAGTTAAATTAGAACTTTACAGAAATATAAAAGTTGCAAAAAAGATTGAGTTTATTGAAACTTTAACAAATTTTAAAAAAGTTAACTGCATAGAGGTGAGAGCTGTCGGTAATTGGAAAATCGTTCTCAAATACTTTTTAGCAATGTCCGAATAGAGACTCTCTGTATTCAGAAGCGAGAAAGAAAGCTTTGATAATTCCCAGTGTAATTTGGCGCAAGGTCAGCAAAACTGTTCCCTTCAGAACAATATATATATATATATATATATATATATATATATATATATATATATATATATATACAGGGTGTTTCAATAGTGCGTTTTCGGTTGATATCTTGATAACGGATAGCGATATAAAAAAAGTTCAAATACAAAAGTTTTAGAACAATACGGGCTACATAACCTAAAATTATTTTCATTTATACAGGGTGTCTCAAAAATGTGTAGCGAAGCAAAGTTGTGTTTTTCTTACGGGACACCCTGTATATTTTTGCATATTTAGATTCTGCTCGTGATTCTACACATTTTTGTATAACATGTCCTATGTCTAAATCTGATAGTTTTTCTAATATCCGGCATTTTGTAAAGAATTAAGAACTTTTTTCAAACGACGTGAGCCGTTGGCTTTTTGATATAGGATTATGATTTTTGGCAGGAACATTAACAAAAGTATGGGTTGACTTTCAACGTGAACAAAATTTGTCGGCGTTGTACAGGGGGTCCTAGATAAGTAGGAGAAATTAAAAAAATGTATAGTATTTTAATATTTTAGACTATTCGTGACCCAAAACCCTATCTTTCGTTATAAATATGTCCTATACCTATTTGTCATAGTTTCCGAGATTTTGACATTTTTGTATTTATTATTTGGTTTTCAATGGCAATCGCCTTAGAATTTGCTTTATTATCGAATTTATAGAATTTTCCGAGGAATCCGAAAATGTAATAATATACAGGGTGTTCCATTTAAAATAACAAAGTTGAAATACAAAAAGTAGCGCTCGTAGCGCCTTCTACAAGTTACATCAAAATTGAAGGCATATTATTATTACTGGATATAAAAATTCCGTTATCATCAATTTTCACTTTAATATCTCAAAAACCAGGGATAATATATATATTTTAATCAAATCTATATATATATGTATATATATATATATACAAAGAGGTTTTATTTCGGGTCTAGCGGTCCGTGGGAAAAAAAGAAGAAACTCTTTTTATCTTAAGTGCTGAATATTTCGCCAATGTTTATTAGCTTCATCAGAAGCAACTACAAAAATTATAAAGAATAGGTCCAATTAAAATTATAACATTAAAATGATAATCAAAAGAATAAAATTTTGTCTAGATATACATAGTCAATACATACTTAAAAATTACTTACAAACAACAACAACAGCAATAACCTTTTTTTGTAATTCGGTTCCATCTCTAAAATTTTAACATTGGAAAAGTCAAAATTGTGCCCTGTTTTTTGATTGTGTTCAGCCAATGCACAAGAGATTTTCCCTAAACGGCAATCACTTTTGTGGCCGATTTATTCTTTGCCTAAGCCACTGAGATGTTTGCTCGATATACTGTCCATCACATTCCAAGCAGGACAACTGATACACACCGTTACTATTAAATAATAAGGGTGTTTGATCTTTGACCCTAGAGAATAGATTAAAGTTTTTTATTGTATTATATTTTGCTACTTTTATGTTTGGAAAATCTTTGAATAATTTTGCAATATTATTAGTTAGGCCACTTATAAATGGTAGTTTTCTATATTTAAGTTCAAGCGGTTGAACCTCTTCTGTAGAGCCATCATATGTATTTGAATTATAAATCAGTGTTTCGGACACCGCTAGACCCGAAATTAAACCTCTTTGCAATTTCTGTATGGTCAAAAATACTTAACTTATATATACATATATATATATATATATATATATATATATATATATATATATATATATATATATACAGGATGATTCACGTTGAGTGTCCTATTAAAAGTTCTGGAGAACTATAAAAGGGATTTTTTTCAAATTCGGCATACGGACATAATAGGTAATAATCTATTATCTATTGCCACATCTCTCCGAAACCAATAGCAACATTGAAATTTCAAATAGAACACCCTATATTTTATTGCAGTTTCTGATTCTACGCACGATTTTAAGTAACTTTTGTTAACATCTTCCTATACTTATCTCCTACCATTTTCTCTAAAAAATTAATTTATGATTTTTTTTTAGAAAATCACCACGTTAATAAAATTCCATTACCTGCGTAAGCGAGATAATTACTAGATTTTTTTTCTGGGTTAGAGAATGCATATATTTAAAATAACTATATGTTAGAATAGCGATATATCATACAGGGTGTCGTGTAAAAAGGGCATTTTTATCGAAATTTAGTAATGGTGAAAACTCATTTATTTTAAATACAACACCCTGTATTTTATGGTATCTTCGAATAAACCAATACCTTACCTACAATATTTCCATATATGTTCCTATACCCATCTCCCACCATTTTTTAGATATGAGCCAACTTTGAATATTTTCCTGTTTTCAAAGACTACCATAACAAAACCACCCGCTTAACGAATAACTTAACTTGGTAGGCCATGGAAGGTTTTGTTTACTTCTTCCTGACATCTTTTTGACATTAACAGATAGTTTTCAATTGATGCTCCGTAAAAATGGAAAACGCAATTGAATATTCCAATATTGATATTTTAAATTTATTTTACATTCATGGAGAGTGTAACAAAGTTATTTCAAGAACCTACAGAAAATTTAACGAGATGTATCCTCATTTACCTCCTATGCACAGGAAAAAATTTAGAAGGTACTAAATGCAATAATAGTTTTTATTTCCTTAAAAATCAATTTATGTTGCTGAAACAACAGGAGTTTGTCAGTATTAACGTGCATAACATAATATTTTGATGATGATCCTTGGACTCTGATTATACACATTAATACTGACATCCTCTCTTTTGGTACAATTCTTTCGTACGTGTACACAGCATTTTAGGCTTTCTATTTATTTTGCATTCATAGTCCAGATATGAAGCAAATTTTAAAAATCACGGCAAAATTATAAAACATAGATCATACACAAAACTACAAACTGATAATGAAGGCAATGAAATAAATGTACTTGGATATTTTAACGTTTACCCTCAAGCATCAATTAGAAGTGCTGAAATGGATCTAGGACTTTCATATTCAACAATTCAACGTATTCTAAGCAAACATAACATTCAACCATTTAAATGTATCACCCAGCAAGGCCTTTTACCAGAAGATTTTCAGAGACGTTCTGAATTTTGCGAAATAGTTCTAACTAAAATTGAGGAAGACCCACTATTTTTGAAAAAAATTATCTGGACTGACGAGTCGAAATTTATGAGGGAAGGAATATTTAATAGACGAAATAGTCATTTTTGGGCGGCTGAAAACTCAAAATTGATTATAGAACGAAGATTTCAGTTTCAATTCGGGTTTAATGTTTTTTGCTTACTGATGGACAATACATTTGCTTATTGTATCTACGATGAAAATTTAACTTCGAATAAATATCTGGATATTTTAAGAACTACAGTTAATGAGTTTTTGGATGAGTTACCACTACAATTATTGATTTCTTGCTGGTACCAATTGGATGGGGCTCCTGCACATTGCAGCAATGAAATGAGTCAAGAATTACATGGAATGTTCGAAGATAGGTGGTTCAGACGTTTGGGGCCATGGGATTGGCCACCTCGGTCTCCGGACCTAACTCCCATAGATTCTTACCTTTGGGGAACCATCAAAGAGCGAGTGTATGTAGGAAATCCAATACAAAATCTCCAGGATCTGGAAAATCGAGTACGTCGAGCTTTTGACGAATTAAATCCTGAGGAAATACGAAGAGCAACAACAAGAAACCAATTAACATGTTTGCACGAATACCTTAATGCGAATGGTGGCTATTTTAAGCAATTTAACAATTAGTTATCTTTCTTTTGCTAAAAATTAACGATTATGTATTATTTGTTTGTTTAATTATCACTTATAATATCTAACACCTTTAGGTTACAAATTGTATTTAAAAAAATACATTTTGGAATGTTCACCGTGTTTAAAACTGTCTGTTTATTTAAAATATTTGTCAGTACGAGATAAATAAAACCTTACATGGCCTAACTAGTTAAGTGATTCGCTAAGCAGGTGCCGAGGCGAGTGCTTTTGTTGTGGATGGTCTTTAAAAACAGGAGAATATTCAAAGTTGGCTCGTATCTAAAAAATGGTGGGAGATGGGTATAGGAACATATATGGAAATATTGTAGGTAAGGTATTGGTTTATTCGAAGATACCATAAAATACAGGGTGTTGTATTTAAAATAAATGAGTTTTCACCATTACTAAATTTCGATAAAATGCCCTTTTTATACGACACCCTGTATGATATATCGCTATTCTAACATATAGTTATTTTAAATATATGCACTCTCTAACCCAGAAAAAAAATCTAGTAATTATCTCGCTTACGCAGGTAAATATGGAATTTTATTAACGTGGTGATTTTCTAAAAAAAATCATAAATTAAATTTTGTAGAGAAAATGGTAGGAGATAAGTATAGGAAGATGTTAACAAAAGTTACTTAAAATCGTGCGTAGAATCAGAAACTGCAATAAAATATAGGGTGTTCTATTTGAAATTTCAATGTTGCTATTCGTTTCGGAGAGATGTGACAACGCTGCACTTGCGAAAATATTTTTAAAATATAGATTATTACCTATTATGTCCGTATGCCGAATTTGAAAAAAATCCCTTTTATAGTTGTCCAGAACTTTTAATAGGACACTCAACGTGAATCACCCATATATATATATATATATATATATATATATATATATATATATATATATATATATATATATATATATATTCCCTGCGACTTCGTATGAGTAGATGATGTCTTTTAAAATTCAGATTGCGTTTTGGATAACTACTATATTGGAACAAGGGGCCAGATTTTTTTTAGTTTTTTATTTACAAAAACTTTATATTCTATATTTGATACTGTTAGGTAGAACAGTCACCAGGTTTGAAAATAAAGCCATCATTAAAGTATATACAAATAAATAATAATAAATAAAAACTTTGCTATTATTACGATATATTTGAACAGGCCGATTAACCGGCGGACCGAGAACTGTACGGTTCACAGAATATGGTACTTTATGATTGGCCAATACTTCTAATCTAATCGGGGATTTTGATTAGATGATCACTAATTTGTAACTAAACGCTCCTATGTAAATGCCTGCTTTTTGCAAGTTACAAGCAAATCCAGCAGATGTCCATAATTAAAAAGAAATAAGTTTTAGTTTTAAAAAAAAAACTACAATAGAATACAAGTAATTTTAAAATTTGTCAGTTTGGCATGTAAATTAGACAAAATTTTATGTATCATTATAAATGTTTCTCTCTTACGATCGGCGCACTGATGAGTCCCCACAAGATGAACGTATTTGTACAACCGCTGTGTGTTTATAAAGATTTAAAGTAAATGATACCATTTCTTATTTTTATTTAAATAATATTCTTTATCGTATGTATCCAAACATTCTGTGGACAGACTAGTCATCTTGTGGAGATATGTAATTTTCATAAATACAGATATTTGACTCGATCAATTTAAAGTTAGAGGTTTTTATTTATTTATTTATTTATTTTTATTATTTATTATATTTTTTAAATTATATCAAAATTTTAGTATATGCCTGTAAATTTATTCCTCTACAATATTTTTGTAAATGCTAGGATGATTTTCACCCAAAATGCAACCTAACACCTAGATGACTAAACACCTGTATGTGTAACAGTTACAATTTTCTATAGATTAAGTTTAAGTAATGACATAAACAGATAAATTAATTTTTAAATTATCATGTTTACATAAACATAAAAGCAAAAGCAAGCCCCAGGTCCCCACATTATTTCAAGTTAATGTACCTTAACAATAATAACCAAACTTAAAATTAGAATAGGTTCTTAAATATATTACATTTATCCAAAATATAAGATCTACATTTTTGTTTAAATAATTTAATTTTAGCAATATTTCTTATTTCTCAAGGTATAAGATTATAAATTCTCGGTGCATAGTAGTTGAAGAATCTCATATTAGCATTACTTTATACTAATTTTAAACGTAAGTACCTGGTATGGTATAATAAAGATATAATTAAAAATGTTAAACAAAAAGATAAGTTTTTTCATAAATATAAAAAAACTGGCAGCCTTGCTCACTTAGCACAATATAAAGAATTAAGATCACTCACAAAAATACAAATAAAGAATGCATATAATGATTATTTGAATACAATTCAGGATAATCTGTTGGATGACCCCAGTAGATTCTGGAATTTCATCAATTCTAAAAACAAAACATCAGGTATAACAGATGTTGTGAACCTTAATGGAGAAACATTTGATACTCCAAAAAAGATTGCGTCTGCTTTTGATAAATTCTTCTCTAGTGTGTATAATATACCAATAGATACTTTTGGGATAAATGATCCTTCTCGTCAAGATTTTTCGACAATTATAACTCCAAGATTCTCAGCAGAGGATATTATAAAAATTTCAAGGAAACTAAAGCCCAAACTGTCATGTGGTCCAGATCAAATTCCTAGTTTTTTCATCAAAGATTGTATAAGTGTGTTGGCAACACCTTTGTCAATAATATTCAATTTAAGTCTGTCTTCATCGCAATTTCCAGATCGCTGGAAGATCTCTAAAACTTGTCCCATATTTAAATCAGGTGATCGATCTGATGTGAGAATTATAGACCTGTGGCTCTTGTCTGTGGCTTCTCAAAACTGCTAGAGATGTTACTCCATAGTTACCTGTATCCACTTACGAGGCATTTAATATCAAGCAATCAGCATGGATTTATGAGGGGACGGTCAACAATTACTAATTTGGGTTGCTTTGTAGAATATTTGTCAAAAAAACTGAGTTGTCCTAAATCTCAAGTAGACGTTGTCTTTACCGATTTTTCAAAGGCATTTGACAAGATCAATCATTTTGTAATTCTTCATAAAATGTCATGGTTTGGTTTCTTTATGAAACTCTCATTTCTTTTTTCAGTTCATATTTAACTGATCGATATCAGTATGTTGAATTGTGTGGACATAGATCTAGAGGATTTAGGGTGATTTCTGGGGTACCCCAGGGTACTAACCTTGGACCTTACCTTTTTCTCTTTTTCATTAATGATGTGTGCGATGTATTGGATGTTCATAGTTTACTGTTTGCGGACGATTTAAAATTGTATTCCTCAATAAAGAGCTGTAAGGATTCACTTCGTTTGCAGAGTAACATTGACAAGTTGCAGAGATGGTGTGAGAAAAACGACCTGGGCCTGAATATATCTAAATGTAAGGTTTTAACTGTAACCCGAAAAAGAAAACATATCAACTTTTTTTACAACATCAATGGTTCTCTAATATCCAGGTGCAATTCAGTAAAAGATTTAAGTCTTACGATCGACTCTAAACTTACATTTACAGAACACATCACCAAAGTGACATCTGAGGCATCCCGCATGTTGGGATTTTTGATGAGAAATTGTAAAGACTTCACGAACATTTCATGCTTAAAGTCACTATACTTTGCCCTAGTTCGAAACAAACTGGACTATGCTAGCATAATATGGGAACCTTATTATGACAGGTATATATGTGATATTGAGAGAATCCAGCGTAGGTTTTTAAAGTTTTTGTGTTTAAAAATGGATGGTGTGTGTCCCACACGGGGAATTGATAACCAATACCTTTGTTCTAGATTAAATGTAATGATATTAAAATCCAGAAGATTTTATATGTGTTGTATGTTCTTATATAAAATGTTGAATAATAACATTGATTGTAGTGAGCTTTTGAGTAAACTGCCATTTTATGTTCCTAGAATCACTAGTAGAAGCACTGATTTGTTCTACCTTCCCACGGCAAGCACCAACATTAAATATACATCTCCAATTTTTAAAATATGTTACTGCTTCAACAAAATACATGGCATTGGTGACTATACTGTATTGAGGCCCTCTAAATTTAAAGCAGTTGTTACATCTTATTGTATGGAACTATTATAACTGTATTTATTTGTTGTATAGGATTCAGAAAGTAATTAGTATCAAAATTTAGGTTGTGTATGCGGCTTTGTATCAATTTATACTATATTTTCGTTCTTTCAAAGTGTACCACTTAAGATTTATGTTTAAAATTATTATTTAAATTTAATATTATACCCTGTTATTGGTTGTTACTGTTGGGTGTTCAATAAATAAATAAACAAAATAAATAGTGTTACTTTTAGGTAGCTTCATGTGTTCATTTGATTTATTTCTCATTAGATAGCTATGGTTGACATATTCTTTGAGATCTTTATTCTTATAAATAAAAATGCTGACCTCCAAAAAATACACATACCTTACATCAAATACTTCTCTTGAATACAACATGCTTGTAGGATAAAGTATATTTTTCCTGTGAATCACCTTTAATAGGTAATTTTGTACAGTACTCAATGGGTGTAAAGCATTTTTATACATACATATCTTAATAATGATTCTACAATGGTTTTATAAACAGTTTTTAAGAACTTTTTACTGAAGATATTTCTTTAAATATAAAATTTATACAACAGCTTTTTAAGTGTTACTGTCAATTTAGAAACATGTTGGTTCCATTTCAAATGCCTGTCAATAATGACGCCCAAATATCGAGTATGTGACACCTCTTTGATTACTGTATTTGAATCCTTTACTTGAATGGAATTAAAAGTTGGACGATTTGCAAGGGTTATCGAGAAGGCAATATAAGTCGTTTTGCTTAAATTTAGAGTCAGTTTAAACGTATTTAACAAATTGTGAATAATGTCTAGTCCATTAATTACACTTTCTTTTACTTCAACCCATGTTCTTGCAGAGAACAATATGGCAGTGTCATCTGCAAGGAAACAATTGTACCATTCCTGAGTTTTAAATTAGTTAAAGTATTAATAAAGATCAAAAATAAGATTGGGCCGAATACTGTACCCTGCGGCACACCTATTCTAGTATTTAATGGATCACTTAAAGTCTCAGCTATTTTGACATATTGTACTCTTTCATCTAAGTAACTTTCAAAGACATCCAATACCACACTTCTCACACCATTCCTTTCCAGAACTAGGTGATGGGGTACGGTATCAAATGCCTGTGCCAAATCTAGGAATACAGCTATAAATTTCTCATTAATATCAAGTTTGTCCGTGATGTGTTTTGTAAGGTGGTAGAGTGTGTTAGAGGTACTTAATTTACTTAAAAATCCATATTGATTTGGCGATAAGATTGAGTTTGACTCTAAAAAATCTAAAAGTCTATCTTTTACACATTTTTCGAAAATCTTAGCAAAATTATTTATTAAATTTATAGGCCGATAATTAGTCACTTTTGTCTTATCTTCTGATTTATATATAGGTGTTATTACTGATATTTTAAACTGATCAGGGACAGTGCCAATTTTTAAAATTAAGTTTATTATAATATGAACAAGGGGGTCCAGTAAGAATATATGGTTGTTTTTTATTAATTTTGAACTTATTCTGCCAATACTAGGACTACTGTTGTTTTTTTAACTGTTTATTTTTTCAATTATCTCATTATTATTTACTGGTCTTAGATAAAGTGATGTTAATTGATTGGTAGAAATTTTAAATTTATTTTTTGGTTTCGGAATTTTTTTGAGCCTGTCTACCCCCACATTAATAAAAAAATTATTACAGAAATTTGCCAGATTTTTTAGGTTTGTAAATGCGCTTGAATCAGTATTTAATATAGGCGGAGGTGTGATACTTGTTTTGTCTTAAGTATTATTTGTAGCATCTGATACTAATTTATAAACTTTTTTGAGATCATTCCCAGCTCTATCAACTTCATTTTTATAATATTCATATTTACACTATTCAATTACTTTTTTTAGGTTATTTCTATAGGTTTTAAATGTTTGGCTATCCTCTTCATTGAAGTTTAGCAACAATTTTCTTTTCATTTCATCCCATTTTTTAATACTCCTAATTAAAGTATTTGTAATCCATGGCTGGCGCTATTTTAATTGTGTATAATTAATGTTTTTTATATAGGTAGCCTGTTTAAGAAATAAATTCTATTCTATTTATTCTATTCTATTTCTTTCTATAAAATTTAGTTGCGAAAGGTCAAAAAAGAAATTTGTCACTAATATTTTTTTATACTCTTCGGGCTTTTATAGAAATTTCCAAGACTGCGACTTAAAGAACAATAAAATTGTATATTACTTTTTTATATTTCACCCAGATTTATCTACAATCAGGTATTTATTTCGGAAACCCCCGGGATACAAATCATGTCTTATTGTGTCATTTTGTGTTTTAGCGTTTCTTTTTTAATAAGTAACGAATGCTTATCTTCCCTAACGTATATTTATTTAATGCATTTTAGGCACCTGGTCAACAATATGAAACTGGATATAATTCAACTATGGGAGATGGCGGTCTTCTATTTAAATGGGCTGTTCCCAAAAGGGGTGACACGTTACCTTTAAGAGAAAGAAGGTAATGTTTTATTATGTATACAGAAAACTATAGCTCTTTGTAGATGGTCTTATTAAGCTTTTAGTTTGGTTTAGTGTGATTCGACTAAAACAGTCCACCCTGGCTTTTCATTCTAAGTGAACATTTTTAAAAAACCTTCAGATCTCCTAAAAAGTTTGAAGGGATAAGCCTTTTTTTTCTAAATTTTCATATAAACATTCTGGGTGGCTGTGGAATTGCCTATGGAATATCTTTATTATTGGAAGAGTTAGGCTAATGAAATTTGCAGTGTTGTTATAATGACATAAAACATACAATTTGAGCCTATTGATAAGTCAAAGTTAATTTCCGGTTTAACCAGAAGTTACACCTCTCTTATTTTAAATATCTAAATATCAACCACATTGTTTTTTCTCTTCATGATATTCGGTATTAAATTCCCTTTCTCATAATGTTTCACAAGTTACTATTTGGTTAAACACAGCTTAGAAAAAAATATCTAAGTATTATGGAAGCCAGGGGCGTGCGGTCCATGCAAGCAAGGGAAGCAGTGCTTCCCCCAAAAAAATTACAAAACATCTAAAATGTAATTTTTAAAATAGGAAACCATTAATTTAGTTTATATTAAAAATGCTAAAATATTATCTTAATTATCAAGCCCATAATAAATGCGGCCTTAACTCCGACCGAGCCACAATAGAAATCGAATAGAACCTCTGCGGGCCGCTAGCTTCTCTGCAGCCGAGTCCTGTATGCTTGATTTCCTGTGAATCGACCCAAAGGTTATTGAAATTTCCACCGACTGTTTGCAATTTTTGCATTTCAGTCGCGTGCTTTAAGTGGGGGCGGAAGCTATCGTTGGAGTAGGTTCTTTGTTTGAGCGGCTATCCGTGTGTTGTGTGATACGTACGTCGCGTCGTGCATGGTGCAATATGGAAGACAATAATACGGACGAAGTTGACGGATATGCAAATACCGTCAACTTCGGCTGTCGGTAATAACGTTGTAAATGTTGGAGAATTTAGTAAGAAGAGTGTGTGTGAATATGTGGTGTGTGTCTTAATAATAAAGGGATTTTCAACATTAAACTTCGTTGATAAGCTCCAAATAATTTCCAAAGGAAGGGCAAAACCGCCTATGAAAAATTTAACAACAAAAATGAAAAACTGTATTAGACATTTTTATCCGGAAAAATAATACGAACAATTTAAATGGCTAACAGGGTGTGAAAATATAAGTAAATTATATTGTGGGCCATGTTTACTTTTTGAATATGAAAAAGGTCTCTGGAATAAAACTGTTTTCCGATTTAAACAATTTCCATAAAGCTGTAAAAAGAGACATTATGTCCAAAGCGCATTTGCAGGCCGTCATAAAAGAAAAAGTCTTCGGCAAAACCAGAATTGAACACACCCTTAATAAACAGTTGGAAATTAGTCACCGCCAACACAATGAACTAGTCGATAAAAATAGGCACATATTAACAAAGTCTTATCGATGTTGTTTGTTTTCTCGGACAGCACGAATTGGGATTTAGAGGTCATGACGAAACAAGGGTTTCTTCAAATAGATGAAATTTTCAAGATTCACTTAGTTTAATGGCTAAATATGATGATTGCTTAAAAAATCATTTAGAGCAGTCTAGCGTTTTTCGCGGAACCTCTAATCGAATCCAGAATGATTTAATTTCCGCTGTTGCAACCATTATTCTAAAAAAGAATTAAACAAGAGATTGGCGAGGCGCGGTTCAATGCTATTGTTTTGGACGAAACAACTGATCATTAATTTTAGCCAATTATCTATAGTAATACGCTACGTTAAAACAGACGGAAGTATTCAAGAGCGATTTTTAGGTTTTAAGAATGTGTCCGAAAATCGTACAGCAGATGCATTATATACCGTAGTTTATAACGTTACTAAAGAAATTAACGGAGAGAAAAAATTAGTTGCTCAAAGGTATCATGGAGCTGCAGTGATGGCAAGACAATTAGGGGTCTGCAAGCTAAAGTTCGAGAAACTTTCCCAAGTGCTGTGTTTGTCCATTGTTATGCTCATAAATTAAATTTAGTTTTATCTGAGTCCATCAATCACATTAAAGAGTGTAAAGTATTTTTCGTTATTTTAAGTGGCATGGCTGCTTTTTTTCCAAGTCAACAAAGCTCCTACTAGGTGGAACTATAACGGAAGACTTGTGTTAACAGTATCTGAACTATTTGAGAATATAATAGAAAATAATGAAACGTGGGAGTCAGAAGCAATAAATAGTTCGAGGGGGTTTTTGGACTGTTTGAAACGAGATTTTAATTTTAATTATTTGTTGAACAAATGTTTTTAATATATTACAAACTAAAACAAATGATATTGCTTTTTGCCTAAAAAAAGTGGATTATTTTAAGTCCATGTTAAGTCAAAAAAGAGATGACTGTGACCTATTTTGGGAGAAAACGATGACGTTAAATATAGAGCCATAAGCCAAGCGCCTTCAAACAGACAAGGTCGGAGATGTTCAAACATCATACAGACGCCTCTTTTATGAAATAATCGATCAAATTCAGCAACAAATAAGCTATAGATTTAACGGTTTAAATGATTTTAAATTCCTCGAGTTCTGCAATTTTGATGCATTTAAAGGAAAAACTTTTCTAGAAGATGCGTTTAAATCTCTCGGTTCTTCGACCGAGTGTTGCTGCGATCTGAACTAAAAGTGATTTACGAAACTGATGACATTAGCGCAACAAATAACGCTAAGAAACTAATGCAGTTTTTAAAAGACAAGGAGCTGGAAGATGCTTACACCGAAGTGTCGAAATTGTGTGAATTAGTATTGACAATACCTGCCACAAGTTCATCAGTAGAACGCAATTTTTCAACACTTAAACGTATAAAAAATTTCGTGAGAAATTCAACGGGGCAGGAGAGACTTTCGCATACATCGCTGTTGTCCATTGAAAATAAACTTCTCCAAAATATGTCGGAGCATCGACGTTTTTATGATGACGTCATTGACGAATTTGCAAAAAATGATCGATGAATCGAATTACATTACAGATAGGTAACTTTCTTAAAATTTCACCGCACGCCCCTGGTTACTCAAGTAGTTTTTAAACCAATTTAGCACATTATGCCTTATTCCATATTTGTATACTTCATTTATTTAATAATCTTTTAATATTATTGCTTCATTCATTGCCAAGCTCCTTCTCCATTTTTCAGCTACGAACTGCAGTGCTGTTTCGGTCAAGTGTTTTTTCCTAAAACCAGCTTATGATGACGTCATTGACGAATTTGCAAAAAATGATCGAAGAATCGAATTACATTACAAATAGTTGTTTCTAAAAATTGCTTCCCTTTCTTAAAATTTCACCGCACGCCCCTGATAGAAGTAAAAGTAAAACAAAAAAGACCAAGGTAAACCATGGAAACTACAAGTTACTTGATAACAATCAGTGGCGGCTCGTGGTGTTTAGGCTAGGGTAGGCGACAACCACAATAATTTCAAGAATAATGACGTTATAAGAAAACGTTAAGCCGCGTACACACTTAGCTGACAACTAAGTTTTATAAATTAAATTTATCCGCCTATCTTTTAAAAGGGCGAATTTACTTATTATGACATCCGTAAAGTTATCAGCCTTCTGTAAGGAGCAAAACAACTCTTTTTCTATTGAAATTAGCGCAAGTGACGATAAACGTTCATTTTTTATTGTATTGCGAGAATACGTTTTTATTCGCTTTAAACAAGAGAAATGTCTTTCCACTGAGGTACTTGTAATAGGTATGGTAGCAATTAACGCAAAAAGTTTGTAACTTTCAGGATATATTTCTTGAAGTTCATTTTTTACGAAATGTTTTAAAATTGCCTCGACGCTCAGCAATGCAAATTGTTCATCGAGATATATTACACTAAGCTCATTAATTAATTTTTGTTTGTCAAAGAAATTTTTATAAAAGTTGGTCACATTCGTCACAAATTCAAGCGGAAAATTTTTGCTATATTCTTCGAATTTTGAGGAATCCGCTAAAGAAAAATATAATAACTGAGACATATCTGCAAACCTAACTTCTATTTGAGTCACAATATTGTCAATTATCTCATAAAATAAAATGCGTAAAGAACTTTGCTCATCGCCTTTAATGGTGTCCGATAACTTAATTCTTTTTGACAATTGCCCTGAGTCCCTATTATTAAAAATCCTTGTTTGGGCTTGTTCAAATATTGTATTAAACATTGTCTCATTTCTCAATAACTTGATACGATCTCTTGCCATAAATATTTGCTTTTTACAATAGGTGATGTCCAATGATTTTTTCTGTAGAATGTTGAAAAGGGGGTCAGTTATGTCAAAAATATGTTTATACACAGCGGTAAGAAACGAAAATTCTAAATCGTTCATAAATTTAAGATAACCCTTGGCCCCGTTTATTGACTCAGCCGATGATGATTGGTCGTCAATAATTTTAGAAAAAACTAATTTTAGGCCTTCCCATTCAGAGTGCAAGATTTGAATGATTTTAGAAAGGTCT
This sequence comes from Kuschelorhynchus macadamiae, assembly GCA_030620095.1. Classification (NCBI taxonomy): domain Eukaryota; kingdom Metazoa; phylum Arthropoda; class Insecta; order Coleoptera; family Curculionidae; genus Kuschelorhynchus; species Kuschelorhynchus macadamiae. Next base: position 631,837 of record JAUTXW010004545.1, on the reverse strand, counting down.
GAACTGGAAGAAATCTTCTTTCCTATCGTCGAATCTAAAGTAAATGTCCGTTTTGCAGACTGATGAAAAAATCCGGGAATCGAGGACGCACTTGCGAAAAAAATTCGGCAATTTTTTATATTTTTTGAACCAGTTTGTAAAACCAAATTCAATCTGTGCGCACTACAATGCGTAAACAAAGCAAAAGGAGCATCATCTTTAACTTTTTTTTGCAAACCATTCAATGAACCTGCCATCACACTAGCACCATCGTAGCATTGCCCAACTAATTTTGTTTTATAATCGAAATTGCCTATGACTGTCACAATTAATCCATACATTGCGTCCGCTGTTCTGTCTTCGCTAACGTCATGAAAACCCAAGAAACTTTCTTTGATTTCACCGTATTTATTAACGTACCGAATTGAAATCGCACATTGGGACTTCTCAGAAATATCCGTAGTATCGTCAGCTTGCACTGCAAAAAACAACGACTCTTTTATCTCCCTATGAATTGTATCTGCAAGGTAATCGGAAATACAGGATATCAAATCATTCTGGATAGTTTTTGATAAACCAGAAAAAATATTTCCAATTTTTTTTTTAATGTTGTTGTATTTCGTTATCACGTTTAATTAACAGATTAAAAGTTTCCCGAAAATTTCCCGCACTAACGGAATCGCTTTTTTCATTATGGCCTCTGAAAGATAATTCTTGCTTTGCTACATCGACCAAATAGCTCATTAGAAGTCTGTTTTTTCTCACCTCCTCATTATATAATTTAAGAGACAAAGAAGATTGTAATTGTAGCGCATCCTGTATAGTGCTACTGTTTTTTTCTAACCGCTTTAAACTAAGATAACTGCTTAAATGTTCTTTCGATGATTCGTGTTTTTTTATGGCCGCAGATAAATTTTTCAAATCAGAAAATCCCTGACGCACCCAAGTATTGTTTCTGCCTTTTGCCAAAAGTAAACATGGCCAACAAAACAAATTTTGTTTAAAATAGCTACCACATATCCACTGATGACTTTCGTACCATTGAGCTTTAAACGATCGTGAAAAAGTTTGGCCCTGTTTTTTATCAGGCTTTAAAATATTGAGAATAAATAACATCTTTTCGATCGTTTTCGTTTAGACGCAAAAATGGTGTCTCGCACAAAGAGCAAACAATATCATGCACCGGATTATTCGCCAAGACTTTTTAAAAATCCATTAAAAAAAAAACAAAGCAACGTAATGTACCTATATAAAATAGAACAAACCGGAAAAAACGCACTTAACCTACGGTCGACGCGACGGTAAATTCATCGAATATGAACCGTCCAAGCCCTAAAACTAGCGAAACTACACTTAAAAGCAAAATATTTAATACCTAAATATGTCTATTAGAAACAAATAAAACAAAAATACTTATCCGTTTATCAGGATTTCTTCGTTTTTCTTCTGGCCAATGCCGATAAACAACCAAAATCACAAATTAAAGCACAGAAAAACTAGACGCGGTCGTAAAATAATAGTCAAAAAAGCACACACGTATCATCGTCCAATGTTTTTATTTATTGATCGATATCAGAAAACGAGAGCGGTCAGAATGTAATTGACAAAATTTCAAATCACTTGACCGGAAATCCGAACGAACGATAATATTGCATCATGCATACTATTTACGATTTTTACGAATTATAAATGAGATTAATGAGAATAGTAGCAGGTGGCCAACGTTGCCAAACGCAAAATTTGTAAATACGGTTTCGCAAGCCTGAGAAGAATTTCTTTATTTTTCTTGAGATGTACCTAGATTTTGTTTAAAAAACCCTTTCAAAACCACCCTAACAACATTGAAACTGCTTATTTTATTTTTTTTATGGTTTGCAATGTTTGCATATGTAAGGCTGCCAACCGTCCCGCATTCTGCGGGACAGTCCCGGATTATCTTTTAAGGTCCCGCGTTACAAATAAGGTTAGAAATCGTCCCGCATTCTCTAATTATGTCCCGCAAGTCCCGAATTGCAACAAATCATATTCTAAGTTCCCATGTTTATCGGTTTAATAATACAGAGAAGTACCATTTTAAGAAGATTTGATTAAACTAAATTATGTGTTATAAATAAGCCTTAATTAAAAAAAATACCAAAGTGTAGAAACATGTTTCAGTTTATTATTATTAAAAAAACCTCACCTAACCTAACATTTATGTTTAATGTCTTTAATTTTTTTGCTTTAGTATATAACAGAATGTTCGGATAATCAATTTAATTAATTAAAAAATTAATGCTGAAAATAAAGAATTTTAGAATATGGTTAATGCGCCTACAACGCATACTAAAATTTGTTGTGTCCCGCATTCGTAAATGAAAAAGTGGTAGCCTTATGCATATTTTCTAAAAACGTAAAGCAGTTCAGGTGAAAATTCGAGAATTTGGCAACACTGCCAGATGAACAATATTGGAATCCAATGCGAAGACGTCAAATATTTGCCGAAGGCGGACGATCGTTTCGCCTACTGTAGTAGTTTATTTCGCGTGATTTTCTCTGTATGTCGGTCGCTGGTCGTCGGCGATGTGCGTTTTCGTGGGCTGGCTGGCTGCCGTAGAGAACATCTAAATTTAGGCGGTTGGGATATATCGCCTCTAAACGTACATAGGTTTCGCATGTAATCGATGTTTATTTAAATGTTAGGAATTTCTAAGGGAAACGCACGGGTTTTTTCGAAAGTTTTGTATATTTTGTGATGTTAAACGGTTAAATATTGTTTAATTGATATGAGATATTAGATTTTTTGGGCAGTATTTAGGCACGATTATTCAAGGGTAGGCGGCGCCTACCTTGCCTACCCTGACGAGCCGCCACTGATAACAATTGCTACTGTTATTAAATTGTATTCCCATCTTTCACCTTTACAACACGCTTTAGAAAACAAAAATCGGAAACATTTTGATATATTAAATATTCAGTAGGTTTAAAAATTCAAATAGCAACACAATTTTGTTTTTAATGATATTCGGTAATAAAGGCTCTTTTTAATGATGTCTCACAAGTTAGTATTTGCTTAAAAATTATTCAGTAAAAACATATTTTTTTACAATTCATTCAGTAGGCTATCAATTGTGAAAGCGAAAAGTAGGCCTTGGCAACCATAAGTTGCTAGATAATAATTTCTACAATTATTAAATATTGTTTTTATTTGACAGGTCACACTTTCAAAAACTTCATGTAAAAACGTTTGTTCAAATTTGGGGTGTAATTCTTTCTTCACAATGTATGTAGAGATGTAGGCTCTCTGGATTTCACACTATCTTTTAAATGCCTCCATAGGAAAAAGTCACAGGGTGTCACATCAGGTGACCTTGGTGGCCACAGGATTGGCTTCATGACAAATGTAATTAAAAATCTGTTAAGTTAGACATTCTTCAACTTGTGAGATGTACTTAACAACCTCCTGAAAAATATTTAAATTTAAAAGAAGGTTTATGAAAAGTGTTTTATCAGTATCCTTTCACCTTCATAAAGATTAAATTTGGGAACCCAGTTTTAAAACAGTAGCAATAATTGTTATCAAGTAACTTATGGTTTCCATAGTTTACTTTGCGCCGTTTCTTCCACAGCCTACTTAGTGAATTTAAAAAGATATTTTTTTTATTAACCAAATAGTAACATGTGAAATTTAATTAGAAAGGTAATTTAATGTCAAATGTCATGAAAAGAAAAACCATGTGTATCCAAAAAATAGGTAAGTTGGTGTAACTTCCGGCTAAACTGAAAGTTAGCTTGACATATCAGTACGCTCAAATTCTGACAATGGTCCAAATATCATTAGGCTATCTCTTCTAGTAATGTATAGTAGAGCGAACTTCAATAAATTTAATCGGGAATGTTTGGGGGTAGATTGGCACTGTAGATTTAACTTTGATGATCCTCTGGAAAGATTCCATGAACTACTTCAGCAAACTTTTAATAAGTCATTTCCCATTCAAAAAATACGAAAAAAGAATAAAAAACCTTGGATTACTAAGGGCTTAAAAATGTCCGCAGCAAACATGAGATGTTTGCATTTAATTAAAAAATTTACCGATAATGCAATATTTTTGGGATATTATCAGAGGTAGTGAGCGATTTATCGGAGGCTTATCAAAAACAGCTTAATTATTCTGAACGTTTATCTAGATCCAGCAACACTCAAAGGGAAAACTGGCGTATTCTCAATGATATTAGAGGATCCTCAAATCAACCTGTGTTGGGTATTCCTGATGTGCCTGCAAACGTTCTAAACCCGTATTACTGTTTCATTGCTGATGACCTTATCTCAAAAATAAATGCTGTGTTTGATCCTATGGATTATTTGAAGGATATTTCTATTCTAGAAGCATTTTTCTTTCTGCTCACTGATCTGGGAGAGCATAAACAAATAATTAAGTCATTAAAAAATAAAAACTCCAGGGGTGAGGATGGAATTAGACTAGTAAAGAATCATGCAGACCGTTTTTGAAATCTCAAAAAATACTCACCTTAACATCTATTTATTTTGGAAACGGTTTGCATGATTTATAAGCACAGGGATCTGATGCTTTTGCCAAACCATACTTATGACACAAGGCACTCTCGTGATTTACGCCTTCACATCCCATCATCAGCATTAACAAAAACTTTTATAATTTATGAGAGTAGAAAGATGTATAAACATATGCCGGAACAGATTAAAACTTTAAACCTGAAATGTTTTAAAAGCTCGGTAAAGAAATTACTTTTGGAAAGGGCATATTATGAGTTGGGAGAATTTTATAGTGACTCTTTTGATTTGAATTGATTTTTTTTATTTTTGTATTTTTTAAATAAACTTTTTTTGAACTCGTTTTTAATTTATATAATGTGTATATAATTTTTAAAATGTTTGTATAACTTTTGCTTTTGTGTTGCTATGTAGTTTACTGTATATTTTTCTGTGTACAGGGTGTTCCAGCGAGGACTGAACAGGGACCTATTTTCGACCTTCCTTGTATTTTGGAAAAATTCAAAATAGCCAATCGATGTATTTTTTCTTGTAGAATCCAAAAATATCATCGAAAAAATATTTGAACCAGAAACAAAAGAGTTACGCTATGCATCAAATGTTTTTTAAATGGAATGTATCGTTTTTTATACGATTTTTGGAAAGAGTGATTTTTTTTATGTCCGTTCTGATTAAAAGATTTGATTTTGCGATAGCTGTTTATATTACATTTTAATGTTTTACAAACTAAAATTTTAGCTTCACTTGTTTAAAATATACGATAGGTTGGTATAGGTGATCAAGGTAAAATGACGTTTGAATGCTTTGTCAATAAAAATTGACATTATTTTAATTATTGTCGAAGTCTTCACCCTAAAAAATATATATTTGACTCTGATCGAAATGAAATACTCTTTGGACGAGAGACTACAGATTGTTATGCTGTTTTACAAGTGCCAAGAAAATGCAAGAGAAGCAAGAAGAAGATTTATTGCAAATTTTCATAGAAATATATCCATCAATACAATTCTAAGGATAAAAAACCTATTTGAGGAAAATAAAACTTTACATGATAGAAAAAGAAATATACAAAGAAGAAGAAATCGAGACCAGGCCATTATAAATTATTTTCAAGTTAATCCAACCAAATCTATTTCGGATGCAGTTCGGGAAGTTCAGTACGGTGCGGTGTAAGGCGCAGAAGAGTTACCCGAGGGACTGTTCACAGGACTCTGAAAATTCATAAATTTAGCCCTTTTCGTATCCTTCCACTTCAGCACCTAACACCGGTACAAAAAGAACTTCGCTTCCAATTTGTTTCTCAAATGGTAATTCGGCAAGAAAACGAAGACCCTGATTTATTCAAAAATATTGTATGGACCGACGAAACTACTTTCACAACATCGAGAGTATTCAACAGACATAATAGTCACCACTGGGCCGTTGAAAATCCAAAAAAGTTCCAGACTATTAAATTTCAAGGGAGGAATTCTATTCATGTTTGGTGTGGGATAAAAAACAATAAAATTTTGGGACCAATATTTTTTAACGGGACTTTAAATGGGCACAGATATTATGAGTTTTTAGAAAACGAAATTGAACATTTTTTGGAAGACTTACCATTGGCAGAATATCAGAATTTAATTTGGCAACATGATGGGGCGCCTCCTCATGTCGTGCATGATGTGGTTCAATTTTTAAATCGGCGCCATAACGAATGGATAGGGCGAAATGGAACATATGCTTGGCCGCCCAATAGCCCCGACCTCTCAGTTTTGGACACATTTCTTTGGGGCCATTTGAAGAACATCGTATACAGACAACGAAACGAAAATATTCAAGAGATCATGGGAAAAATTGTCGATGAAATAAACCACCTTAACCAGGAAAATCATATTGTAACAGCAAGTTTAGAAAGGCTACAAAGGGGTTATCGATGTTGTTTCGAGAAAAACGGCGGTCACATGAAAACTTATGTTAGTAGTTTTATTTTATTATTTAATAATTATTTTTTATTGAATTTCTTTTTCTATCATGTAAAGTTTTATTTTCCTCAAATAGGTTTTTTATCCTTAGAATTGTATTGATGGATATATTTCTATAAAAATTTGCAATAAATCTTCTTCTTGCTTCTCTTGCATTTTCTTGGCACTTGTAAAATAGCATAACAATCTGTAGTCTCTCGTCCAAAGAGTATTTCATTTCGATCAGAGTCAAATGTATATTTTTTAGGTGAAGACTTCGACAATAATTAAAATAATGTCAATTTTTATTGACAAAGCATTCAAACGTCATTTTACCTTGATCACCTATACCAACCTATCGTATATTTTAAACAGGTGAAGCTAAAATTTTAGTTTGTAAAACATTAAAATGTAATATAAACAGCTATCGCAAAATCAAATCTTTTAATCAGAACGGACATAAAAAAAATCACTCTTTCCAAAAATCGTATAAAAAACGATACATTCCATTTAAAAAACACCTGATGCATAGCGTAACTCTTTTGTTTCTGGTTCAAATATTTTTTCGATGACATTTTTGGATTCTACAAGAAAAAATACATCGATTGGCTATTTTGAATTTTTCCAAAATACAAGGAAGGTCGAAAATAGGTCCCTGTTCAGTCCTCGCTGGAACACCCTGTACATTTTAAATAGCTAAACTCATTTTAATATGTGACTGTTTCTGACAATTCTGTTTCTATTTTTATTTTATACAAAAGTGACTGCCTGTTGTACAGAGGGGATTTTTTTTTCTATATTGGCTTTGTCTACGAGGCTTTATACTCTTTGACAATAAAGCATATTTTGTAGCCATCCGCTATAAATTGAGGGTTACTTTTATCAGTGGCCTACCTTGTATGTTACTTAACGAGCATCTATAAAAATTATTTTATTAACTAATAATTGACTTTTATTTTAATTTGTAGGATCAATTAATGTTGTGGTGAACGTCCGGTCTTTCAAGTTGACTATGAAGTAAATAAGTTTAAATATTTTATTTGTAAATATTTTTTTTTTCGTAATAAAGAATATAAAATTAGTTAAATTTACTTATTTAATTATCACTTTAACGCATTCCTGAGTATATTGTATGGATCTAATATGGAATAAATACTGCAATATCATTTTGGTAGATTTTTCTAAATATTGCTATTCTATATAGAGAAGTATTAAAAAACAATCAGGAGATAAGGTTTTGCAAAATTTCGAAATTTAGATATATCCACCAGCCCACAATTAGGCAACTATGCATAATAGGGGAATTTGTACATTGTAGCACCATGTTTAAGTCCTAACACTGGAACCTGTGGTGGAAGATAGATCAAAATACAAGAGTTCTAACCACACTACACCACAACTTGTTACGTTCTGGACGCGCGTTTCGCTAACCAAGTTAGCATCATCAGCAGATGATATAAACTAAAGTAACTTATCCTAACCGAGACTATTTATAGGTAAATGTGGTCACACTTGGTTGCACCCGACTGTACCGTTGTCAAGTAAACAATAGAGGGGACTATAGGGAATAGGCCCTCTGTCTTTATTTAGTGCTTTCTTACCACATTTAACTATTTCTATACTCTCAAATGCATCCAATAATCTATTATTAGATACATTTTTAATCAACTTAAGATTATTTATTCCTATTCGGTGATTGTTTTCCAAAGCATGTTGGGCAACGCTTGACTTTTCTGTTCTTCCGTATCTTAAATGTGCCATGTGTTCTTTAAAACGAATGTTTCTGGAGCGTTTAGTTTGCGCAACATATTTTAGATCGCAGTCATTACAGCTAATTTCATAGATGCCACTCCTCTCCCTCAAGTCGACTTTGTCTTTGGGGTTTCCAAGGAGATTTTTTAAACTATTCTCCGTTTTGTAGGCTACTCTAAAACCTACGTTTTTAAATACTTTTTCTAGACCTCTCGTATATCTGGGATCATATGGGATTACTATGAATTTATTGGAAGCCTCAGGTATTTGAAGAGTAGTGGCATCTTTTAACGTTTTCTTGTGCTTATGTCTATTTACTAGTTTATGTACAAAATTATCATTATATCCATTACTTTTAGCTATATTTTTAATCCGATTCATTTCATTGTTAAAACGTTCTTTACTTAGTGGAAAATTGACTAACCTGTGATTTAAGAAATAGAATGCTGCCATTTTGTGTTGATGGCAATGAAATGAGTCGGATATTATATATCTATCAGTATTAGTAAATTTCCTATAAATATCAAATTCTAATTTATCGTTATTTCTAATAACTAACGTGTCGAGAAAAGGTAATTGCCCATTGTTCTCCTTTTCGTACGTAAAATTAATGGAAGGATATTTATTGTTTAATGTTTCTAAGAAAGTGTCCAAATTTTCTGTTTTAGTATCAAAAATAGCTAATATATCGTCTACGTATCTATACCACACCCTTGGGAAATACTTAAGTTCTTTTTTGAATTGGGTTTCTAATCTGCCCATAAACAAATTTGCAAGGAACGGAGATAAGCAATTGCCCATCGCAGTTCCCTCTAGTTGTTTATAATATTTATTGTTGTACTGAAAAAAATTTTGATTCATACATAATTTTGTGAGAAGTAAATACTCATCAATAATTTCTTTCTTCAAATCCTTCAATTCTACTTGAAATCAATAATTTGAAGAAAGAAATTATTGATGAGTATTTACTCACAAAATTATGTATGAATCAAAATTTTTTTCAGTACAACAATAAATATTATAAACAACTAGAGGGAACTGCGATGGGCAATTCAAAAAAGAACTTAAGTATTTCCCAAGGGTGTGGTATAGATACGTAGACGATATATTTGCTATTTTTGATACTAAAACAGAAAATTTGGACACTTTCTTAGAAACATTAAACAATAAATATCCTTCCATTAATTTTACGTACGAAAAGGAGAACAATGGGCAATTACCTTTTCTCGACACGTTAGTTATTAGAAATAACGATAAATTAGAATTTGATATTTATAGGAAATTTACTAATACTGATAGATATATAACATCCGACTCATTTCATTGCCATCAACACAAAATGGCAGCATTCCATTTCTTAACTCACAGGTTAGTCAATTTTCCACTAAGTAAAGAACGTTTTAACAATGAAATGAATCGGATTAAAAATATAGCTAAAAGTAATGGATATAATGATAATTTTGTACATAAACTAGTAAATAGACATAAGCATAAGAAAATGTTAAAAGATGCCACTACTCTTCAAATACCTGAGGCTTCCAATAAATTCATAGTAATCCCATATGATCCCAGATATACGAGAGGTCTAGAAAAAGTATTTAAAAACGTAGGTTTTAGAGTAGCATGCAAAACGGAGAATAGTTTAAAAAATCTCCTTGGAAACCCCAAAGACAAAGTCGACTTGAGGGAGAGGAGTGGCAACTATGAAATTAGCTGTAATGATTGTGATCTAAAATATGTTGGGCAAACTAAACGCTCCATAAACATTCGTTTTAAAGAACACATGGCACATTTAAGATACGGAAGAACAGAAAAGTCAAGCATTGCCCAACATGCTTTGGAAAACAATCACCGAATAGGAATAAATAATCTTAAGTTGATTAAAAATGTATCTAATAATAGATTATTGGATGCATTTGAGAGTATAGAAATAGTTAAATGTGGTAAGAAAGCACTAAATAAAGACAGAGGGCCTATTCCCTATAGTCCCCTCTATTGTTTACTTGACAACGGTGCAGTCGGGTGCAACCAAGTGTGACCACATTTACCTATAAATAGTCTCGGTTAGGATAAGTTACTTTAGTTTATATCATCTGCTGATGATGCTAACTTGGTTAGCGAAACGCGCGTCCAGAACGTAACAAGTTGTGGTGTAGTGTGGTTAGAACTCTTGTATTCTGAACCATGTTTAAGTGAAACTCTAACAAATATGGCGTCCCATTTAAATCAAAGGAAGTTTGGTTTGCTATGGCTTTGTGAGCTTCGGTGTATGATGAAAGTTATGCATCTCATGGATTCCAAAAAAATCTTATTACACTCAAATTTTATTCACCAACAGAGATATCCTCTGGTTAAAACATCATGGGACTTCCTATTTATTGACCATTCCAGATTGACATCGTTTGAATTTGGCTGAGAGACATTTTTGTCAAATTTAGCTTAAGTTGAATGTTTTCTAATTAAATTAATAAATAAATAGCCTTTATTTCCAACAGGTTAAAAACCCACTTACAGGAAATTCAATAGCAAAATTAAGTGAAAACACAGGAAAAAAAATACAAAATAACTGTTTTGTGAGATACAACAATACTTAAATCTAAATATGTATTACAGTACCTAAGTTAGTTGATCAAACATTTAATAAAAAATAGAAAATTAAGTAAGTAAATTACTGTTAATGGAACAATACGGATCATGTATTAACAAAAGCAACTTAATAAGTGTTTGAATCACTCCAGATTTAAAAAGGAATTGATGGTGCTACTCAATGAGTCAAAGTGCAAATCGCACGCATGAGACACCGAGTTGAGGACTGAACACATAATAATAATAATAATAATAATAATAATATTTATTGTCTAACAGGAAACCCAATTACAAGACAAATTAGCTTAATATATATAGTTTACATCATTATTAACTTAAGTACAGGGTGTTCCAGCGAGGACTGAACAGGGACCTATTTTCGACCTTCCTTGTATTTTGGAAAAATTCAAAATAGCCAATCGATGTATTTTTTCTTGTAGAATCCAAAAATATCATCGAAAAAATATTTGAACCAGAAACAAAAGAGTTACGCTATGCATCAGGTGTTTTTTAAATGGAATGTATCGTTTTTTATACGATTTTTGGAAAGAGTGATTTTTTTTATGTCCGTTCTGATTAAAAGATTTGATTTAGCGATAGCTGTTTATATTACATTTTAATGCTTTACAAACTAAAATTTTAGCTTCACCTGTTTAAAATATACGATAGGTTGGTATAGGTGATCAAGGTAAAATGACGTTTGAATGCTTTGTAAATAAAAATTGACATTATTTTAATTATTGTCGAAGTCTTCACCTAAAAAATATATATTTGACTCTGATCGAAATGAAATACTCTTTGGACGAGAGACTACAGATTGGTATGCTATTTTACAAGTGCCAAGAAAATGCAAGAATAAGATTTTTTGCAAATTTTCATAGAAATATATCCATCAATACAATTCTAAGGATAAAAAACCTATTTGAGGAAAATAAAACTTTACATGATAGAAAAAGAAATATACAAAGAAGAAGAAATCGAGACCAGGCCATTATAAATTATGTTCAAGTTAATCCAACCAAATCTATTTCGGATGCAGTTTGGGAAGTTCAGTACGGTGGCGGTGTAAGGCGCAGAAGACTTACCCGAGGGACTGTTCACAGGACTCTTGAAAATTCATAAATTTAGGCCTTTTCGTATCCTTCCACTTCAGCACCTAACACCGGCACAAAAAGAACTTCGCTTCCAATTTGTTTTTCAAATGGTAATTCGGCAAGAAAACGAAGACCCTGATTTATTCAAAAATATTGTGTGGACCGACGAAGCTACTTTCACAACATCGGGAGTATTCAACAGACATAATAGTCACCACTGGGCCGTTGAAAATCCAAAAAAGTTCCAGACTATTAAATTTCAAGGGAGGAATTCTATTCATGTTTGGTGTGGGATAAAAAACAATAAAATTTTGGGACCAATATTTTTTAACGGGACTTTAAATAAGCACAGATATTATGAGTTTTTAGAAAACGAAATTGAAAATTTTTTGGAAGACTTACCATTGGCAGAATATCAGAATTTAATTTGGCAACATGATGGGGCGCCTCCTCATGCCGTGCATGATGTGGTTCAATTTTTAAATCGGCGCCATAACGAATGGATAGGGCGAAATGGAACATATGCTTGGCCGCCCAATAGCCCCGATCTCTCAGTTTTGGATACATTTCTTTGGGGCCATTTGAAGAACGTCGTATACAGACAACGAAACGAAAATATTCAAGAGATCATGGGAAAAATTGTCGATGAAATAAACCGCCTTAACCAGGAAAATCATATTGTAACAGCAAGTTTAGAAAGGCTACAAAGGGGTTGTCGATGTTGTTTCGAGAAAAACGGCGGTCACATTGAAAGCTTATGTTATTAGTAGTTTTATTTTATTATTTAATAATTATTTTTTATTGAATTTCTTTTTCTATCACGTAAAGTTTTATTTTCCTCAAATAGATTTTTTATCCTTAGAATTGTATTGATGGATATATTTCTATGAAAATTTGCAATAAATCTTCTTCTTGCTTCTCTTGCATTTTCTTGGCACTTGTAAAATAGCATAACAATCTGTAGTCTCTCGTCCAAAGAGTATTTCATTTCGATCAGAGTCAAATATATATTTTTTAGGTGAAGACTTCGACAATAATTAAAATAATGTCAATTTTTATTGACAAAGCATTCAAACGTCATTTTACCTTGATCACCTATACCAACCTATCGTATATTTTAAACAGGTGAAGCTAAAATTTTAGTTTGTAAAACATTAAAATGTAATATAAACAGCTATCGCAAAATCAAATCTTTTAATCAGAACGGACATAAAAAAAAATCACTTTCCAAAAATCGTATAAAAAACGATACATTCCATTTAAAAAACACCTGATGCATAGCGTAACTCTTTTGTTTCTGGTTCAAATATTTTTTCGATGATATTTTTGGATTCTACAAGAAAAAATACATCGATTGGCTATTTTGAATTTTTCCAAAATACAAGGAAGGTCGAAAATAGGTCCCTGTTCAGTCCTCGCTGGAACACCCTGTACATTATACAATTGAAACTAAATAAGTATCACAAAACCAAATTCAAACTAGTCTTGGTATAATTACAAAATAAATGGAACAATAATTGCGTAACAATCACCCCAAAGCCCAGCCAAAGATAATTATTTAACAATAATGCATATGTAAATACTCAACAACTTTCTTTCTAAATTTACTGAAGGTTAGACCGTGAATGTCAATGTCGATCTCTGCAGAGATAGAATTAAAATACTGACATGCCCGAAACAGTGTGGCTTTGTGCTCTCCATAATTTCGATAGAGTGGAAGATAGAAATATGTCGTAGTTCTCATATACCGTTGGGGTACATGAAAGTTAAGTTTCTGCAGAAGGGAACTGCAGTCGATCTGGTTATTGGCCAACCTAAATAAAAAAGTTAAAGAAGCATAAGCCCTTCTACCAGATAGGGACACAAATCCAAACCTTTGAAGCAGGGCTGAGTGATCAAACCCTCGAGCAGGATACACTCCATCCAACCTATATGCCAAGTGTTTTAAGAATTTTCGTTGCACATATTCAATTTGGTTTATTGGCACCATGTATATAGGTGACCACACTATAGAGGCGTATTCTAGTTTGGACCGAACAAGTGCATTGTACAACGTTATAACACATTCACTGTCAGTGAATTTACTGGTTGTGCGAATGAGAAAGCCAAGAGTTTTCAATGCAGATTGCGTTATCTCCTCAATATGACCATTGAACGACAAGGTCCTGTCAACAACTACTCCTAGATCCCTAACCGATTCACAGTTAGGTAGGACATTATTGGAAATACTATACTGAAACAGAATTTGATTATGCTTTCGGGTGAGTGTCATCTTCTTACATTTTTGTACATTTAAGGGAAGCTTGTTTGTGCTACACCAATCAGTAATAATTTTCAGATCATTCTGAAGTTCCTCGCAATCAGCCGTGGAACGTACCACCCTGTAGACCTTCATATCGTCCGCGAATAAGATGGTCTTGCTAGAGATTCCCATTGCAATATCATTGATGAAAATGGAGAAAATTAACGGCGCTAGATTACTCCCCTGGGGGGCCCCACTTGTAGCAGAGAATTTACCTGATTGATACCCAATATATTCTACGAATAGTTGACGGTTTTTTAAGTATGATTGAAAAAAAGAAATAAGGTTGCCGTCAAAGCCGATATCCTGCATTTTGGTTAGTACAATTTTGTGGTCTATTTTATCGAACGCTTTAGAGAAGTCTGTGTATACTACATCAACTTGAAGACCCTCATCTAAAGCATCATATACGTCCTGAAGGAAGCTAGCTAGGTTTGTGACGGTTGAACGTTGGTGGAAGAACCCATGTTGTTCCGGGATAATAACAGATTTAAGTTGAAAAAACAATTTATTATATACAGCCTTCTCAAGAACCTTTGCAAAGTTTGGGATGATTGAAACAGGGCGGTAGTTTGATATTGAGATTTTTTCCCCTGATTTGAAAATGGGACAAATTTTTGATATTTTCCAGATCTCGGGAAAGCTGTTGGTTTTTAAGGATAAATTAAAAATGGTTGTAAGTGGTAAGGCAAGTGCATGAGCACAATCCTTTAAAATAAATGAAGGAATATTGTCGTGGCCAGATGTTAGTTTTGGCTTAAGAGATTTTAGCGCGTTTGTGACATCTTCTACACTCAAAGTTCCTAGTTTTATTAAGTTGCTATTATTTTGAGGTGCTATTGGGGTCGTGGAATTCTGATCCGTGGTACTAGAGGGGAATACACACTCTTAAAAAAGTGGGCAAAGGAGTCCACAATGTCCTGCTCAGAGGTAATTTCATTACTATTATATGACATAGTGCTTGGAATTCGTGATTTGCGTTTTTTACTGTGGACATAGCTCCAAAAACGTTTTGGATCCAGCTTCATAGAGCCCTGCACAGAGATTAGGTATATATTATAGGCCTCATTAATTTTCTCTTTGATTTTAGTTCGAAGGTCTCGATAATCATTCAGAAAATTGATTTTTTTAGTTTTAAGGCACTTATTCCTGAAAAGAGATTTTCTCCTAATATCAACAATAATATCCTGAGTATACCAGTTTGGATAGTTAAATTTACGCTTCTTAAAATTATTATATTTAGGTACACATATATCAAACATAATCATTAATTCACCATAAAAACTCTGAGCTGCTGTATTGACTTCAGACATATTCTCAAGAAAAGCCCAATCATGAATTAATATAAGTTCATAGAGCAAATTAAAGTTAGCTTTCCTAAAATTAAATTTTTTATTATATGGGTTAGCTCTGAAATTATTAGTTTGGTTACTTATTTCTAATTTGAGAGTAATATTTAAAGTTGGATGATAGACATCTTCTTTTACTAAACATTGACATTCACTGTCCACCAGACAATAGATGTCTGCAATAACCAGATCAAGCAGGTTATTATACTGATTGTAAATAGAGTTGTGTTGTGTAAGATTTAAAAAATCCATAAATTCATATACAGCATCCAATCTGGAGTTTGTATTATGAAGTTCAATGTTACACTCCTGAAAATGGATATTAAAGTCACCCAGAATTACAAAGTTATTATTGGTTACACACTCTAACGATTCGATATATTCAAACATGTGCCTGTAAGTCTCCACAGCTGTATTTGGCTGTATATAAACACAAAAAATCACAGCAGTGCAATGACGTAGTAATATCTTGCATCCAACCATATCAATTGATGGGATGGCATCATGGAAGGTGTTTAAATTTAGTTTATAGGAGATCAGATCAGAGCGTACAGCCAGCAATACACCTCCTCCTCTCGTCACATTCAGGGCATTAAGATTTCTATCTGACCGATAGACTGCATAGTTTTCGTCAAACAGTTCGGAATCATTTACTGTTGATTGAATCCATGTTTCACTAACTGCTACCACCATATATTCCGCTGAACTTGTAGATTTGTAAAACTCGTGCATTTTTGTGTTCAGACCCCTTACGTTCGGGTAGATAATATTAAAATTACAGTTACTGTTAGACAAATTTATCAGTTTTTTTGCTCCTGGATAATTTTTGGTGATCCATTAATATATTTAATTTTTAGATTAGCTTCACCATTTGCTTGACGCGTCGTAAGTTGTTGCTTTATTTCACGAAATTCTTTAAGTTGTTGTGGTGTTTTGTCTGAGTTGACAGATAAGTGTTTCAAGTTATCGTGTTTTTTTAAGTTCCTAGAATTCCTTAGTGCTTCAATAACCTTCTGTGATGAGGATAATCTAACTTTGATTGGTCTAATTTTATTTTGGGAGGGACGACCTAGACGATAAACTTGTATGACATCGTTTACTTCTATATTCGGACACAAGGTTTGCAGAATCATGGTGGCTGAATCGTTATCATCTTGTTTGGCATTTGGTAAAGTTGACTCAGTTTTATTGAAAATAATTAGGTTGTTGTTTCTATATTCCCGATCATAAAACTCTTCAAGTATAGTAGAATTAGTGGTATATTCAGTAGGTGGAATTTGAGGAATTACCTGTGGAGTACCATTTATTTTGTCTGTTTAGTTGCAGTTTAAGATCACTGATTTGATCTTTCAGATCCTCAACCTCCTTGGCCAACATTGGAACCTTGTAGAATGACCCCTCACATTCTGAGCAAAGATAAATTAATATACCGGACTCCGTCTAAAAATATTTGATCTGGCTATGCTGAGATAGAACACCGAAGTATGCGGTGTTTCGAGGCGGGGAACGCGAAAATGCAACTCCCCAAGAAGAAATGGACAGTCAACTTTATTATGAGTGAGGCCATATATTAGTTTTAAGCTTTGATGGGGAATGAAGGTAGTTAGGGTCAAATTCAAGGCCAATATCTCGAATACTACTATCCGGTCTGCCAAGCATCATACCATCTAAAGCATAATTATACATCAATGGGTTATTTCTGCGACTGAAGGTCATTACATAACATTTTGATAAATTTAATACAAGTTTATTGCTAAGACACCATTCATATACCAATGATAGATTTTTTTTGTAGGTGATCACAATCTGATAGAGCCCGAATTTTAGTAAACAGCTTTAAGACATTCAGTTATATCAAGGAGCATCTTTAATAAAAATGAGAAAAAGCAGGGGCCCCAAATTGGACCCCTGTGAAGAAATTTGCATATTTAATGTTACAAATATAAATAGATTTAAATCATTTTGTGAAATATCACTGAACAGCGTAAGAAGAAAAATTTTAGATCAAAAATTAAAGAAATCTTTGAAACCATTGGATATCCTTTATTATATTTGGTAAATTTTAGTTTAAAATATGGCGTAATTCCCGAAAAATTAAAGTGTTCATATGTAACACCAATTCCTAAAGTAAAAAACTCTAAAATATTTGATGAAATGAGGCCGATAAACGTATTGTGGGACGTTGAGAAATTAATAGAGTCTGTAGTATATGAATAGTTTGTGGAATTTATAAATGAAAACAACATTTTGGTACAACATCAAGCTGGTTTTAGGAAAAAACACTCGACCGAAACTGCACTGCAGTGCGTAGCTGAAAAATGGAGGAGCTTGGCAATGAATGAAGCAATAATATTAAAAGATAATTAAATAAATGAAGTATACAAATATGGAATAAGGCGTAATGTGCTAAATTGGTTTAAAAACTACTTGAGTAACCAGGGGCGTGCGGTGAAATTTTAAGAAAGTTACCTATTTGTAATGTAATTCGATTCATCGATCATTTTTTGCAAATTCGTCAATAACTTCATTATAAAAACGTCGATGCTCCGACATATTTTGAAGAAGTTTATTTTCAATGGACAACAGCGATGTATGCGAAAGTCTCTCCTGCCCCGTTGAATTGCTCACGAAATTTTTTATACGTTTAAATGTTAAAAAATTGCGTTCTACTGATGAACTTGTGGCAGGTATTGTCAATACTAATTCACACAATTTCGACACTTCGGTGTAGGCATCTTCCAGCTCCTTGTCTTTTAAAAATTGCATTAGTTCTTTGCCGTTATTTTTTGCGCTAATGTCATCAGTTTCGTAAATCAATTTTAATTCAGATCGCAATAACACTCGGTCGAAGAACTAGCCATAATGAAGAAGAAGAGATTTAAAAGCATCTTCTGGAAAAGTTTTTCCTTTAAATGCATTCCTCGAGCTCTGCAATTTTGAATTGCAGAGCTCGAGGGATTTAATATCATTTAAACCGTTAAATCTATAGTTTATTTGTTGCTGAATTTGGTCGATTATTTCATAAAAAAGGCCTCTGTATGATGTTTGAACATCTCCCACCTTGACTGTTCGAAGACGCTTGGCTTGTAGCTGTACAGGGTGTTCCAGCGAGGACTGAACAGGGACCTATTTTCGACCTTCCTTGTATTTTGGAAAAATTCAAAATAGCCAATCGATGTATTTTTTCTTGTAGAATCCAAAAATATCATCGAAAAAATATTTGAACCAGAAACAAAATAGTTACGCTATTCCTCAGGTGTTTTTTAAATGGAATGTATAGTTTTTTATACGATTTTTGGAAAGAGTGATTTTTTTTATGTCCGTTCTGATTAAAAGATTTGATTTTGCTATAGCTGTTTATATTACATTTTAATGTTTTACAAACTAAAATTTTAGCTTCACCTGTTTAAAATATACGATAGGTTGGTATAGCTGATCAAGGTAAAATGACGTTTGAATGCTTTGTCAATAAAAATTGACATTATTTTAATTATTGTCGAAGTCTTCACCTAAAAAATATATATTTGACTCTGATCGAAATGAAATACTCTTTGGACGAGAGACTACAGATTGTTATGCTATTTTACAAGTGCCAAGAAAATGCAAGAGAAGCAAGAAGAAGATTTATTGCAAATTTTCATAGAAATATATCCATCAATACAATTCTAAGGATAAAAAACCTATTTGAGGAAAATAAAACTTTACATTATAGAAAAAGAAATATACAAAGAAGAAGAAATCGAGACCAGGCCATTATAAATTATTTTCAAGTTAATCCAACCAAATCTATTTCGGATGCAGTTCGGGAAGTTCAGTACGGTGGCGGTGTAAGGCGCAGAAGAGTTACCCGAGGGACTGTTCACAGGACTCTGAAAATTCATAAATTTAGGCCTTTTCGTATCCTTCCACTTCAGCACCTAACACCGGCACAAAAAGAACTTCGCTTTCAATTTGTTTCTCAAATGGTAATTCGGCAAGAAAACGAAGACCCTGATTTATTCAAAAATATTGTGTGGACCGACGAAGCTACTTTCACAACATCGGGAGTATTCAACAGACATAATAGTCACCACTGGGCCGTTGAAAATCCAAAAAAGTTCCAGACTATTAAATTTCAAGGGAGGAATTCTATTCATGTTTGGTGTGGGATAAAAAACAATAAAATTTTGGGACCAATATTTTTTAACGGGACTTTAAATGGGCACAGATATTATGAGTTTTTAGAAAACGAAATTGAAAATTTTTTGGAAGACTTACCATTGGCAGAATATCAGAATTTAATTTGGCAACATGATGGGGCGCCTCCTCATGCCGTGCATGATGTGGTTCAATTTTTAAATCGGCGCCATAACGAATGGATAGGGCGAAATGGAACATATGCTTGGCCGCCCAATAGCCCCGACCTCTCAGTTTTGGATACATTTCTTTGGGGCCATTTGAAGAACGTCGTATACAGACAACGAAACGAAAATATTCAGGAGATCATGGGAAAAATTGTCGATTTTTATCCCACACCAAACATGAATAAATTCCTCCTTAAATTTTTGGATTTTCACCAGGAAAATCTATTATGTCTGTTGAATACTCCCGATGTTGTGAAAGTAGCTTTCCACACAATATTTTTGAATAAATCAGGGTCTTCGTTTTCTTGCCGAATTACCATTTGAGAAACAAATTGAAAGCGAAGTTCTTTTTGTGCCGGTGTTAGGTCTGAAGTGGAAGGATACGGCCTAAATTTATGAATTTTCACATGTGAAAAGTCCCTTATGTTACACCGCCACCGTAGTTTTATTTTATTATAATTAATAATTATTTTTAATTGTATATTTCTTTTTCTATAATGTAAAGTTTTATTTTCCTCAAATAGGTTTTTTATCCTTAGAATTGTATTGATGGATATACTTCTATGAAAATTTGCAATAAATCTTCTTGCTTCTCTTGCATTTTCTTGGCACTTGTAAAATAGCATAACAATCTGTAGTCTCTCGTCCAAAGAGTATTTCATTTCGATCAGAGTCAAATATATATTTTTTAGGTGAAGACTTCGACAATAATTAAAATAATGTCAATTTTTATTGACAAAGCATCCAAACGTCATTTTACCTTGATCACCTATACCAACCTATCGTATATTTTAAACAGGTAAAACATTAAAATGTAATATAAACAGCTATCGCAAAATCAAATCTTTTAATCAGAACGGACATAAAAAAAATCACTCTTTCCAAAAATCGTATAAAAAACGATACATTCCATTTAAAAAACACCTGATGCATAGCGTAACTCTTTTGTTTCTGGTTCAAATATTTTTTCGATGATATTTTTGGATTCTACAAGAAAAAATACATCGATTGGCTATTTTGAATTTTTCCAAAATACAAGGAAGGTCGAAAATAGGTCCCTGTTCAGTCCTCGCTGGAAGACCCTGTACATTTAACGTCATCGTTTTCTCCCAAAATAGGTCAGTCATCTCTTTTTTGGCTTAACATAGACTTAAAATCAACCACTTTTTTTAGGCAAAAAAGCAATATCATTTGTTTTAGTCTGTTATATTATATATTAAAAACATTGTCCGAGAATGGAAATATTTCTGAAAATATGTTCAACAAATAATTAAAATTAAAATCTCGTTTCAAACATTCCAAAAAAACCCCTCGAACTATTTATTGCTTCTGAGTCCCACGTTTCATTATTTTCTATTATATTCTCAAATAGTTCAATTAGTGATTCACGATTTTCAGATACTGTGAACACAAGTCTTCCATTATAGTTCTAATTAGTAGGATCTACTTTGGGCAATCGTTTGTGAGCAATGGAGTCCAAAACTTGTGTACGTTTTGTTGACTTTGAAAAAAAGCAGCCATGCGTCTTAAAGTAACCAAAAATACTTTACACTGTATAATGTGATTGATGGACTGGGATAAAACTAAATTTAATTTATGAGCAAAACAATGGACAAACACAGCATTTGGGAAGGTTTCTCGAACTTTAGCTTGCAGACCCCCTAATTGTCCTGCCATCCTGCAGCTCCATCATAGCTTTGAGCAACTAATTTTTTCTCTCTATTAATTTCTTTAGTAACGTTATAAACTACGGTATATAATGCATCTGCTATACGATTTTCGGACACATTCTTAAAACCTAAAAATCGCTCTTGAATACTTCCGTCTGTTTTAACGTAGCGTATTCATATAGATAACTGGCTAAAATTAGTGATATCAGTTGTTTCGTCCAGAACAATAGCAATGAACCGCCCCTCGCCAATCTCTTGCTTAATTATTTTTAGAATAATGGTTGCAAAAGCGGAAATTAAATCATTCTGGATTCGATTCGACGTTCCGCGAAAAACGCTAGACTGCTCTAAATTAATTTTTAAGCAATCATCATATTAAACCGTTAAACTAAGTAAATCTTGAAAATTTCCTCTGTTTGAAGAAACCCTTGTTTCGTCGACCTCTAAATCCCAATTCGTGCTGTCCGAGAAAACAAACAACATCGTCTTCTTAATATTTGCCTATTTTTATCGACTAGTTTATTGTGTTGGCGGTCACTAATTTCCAACTGTTTATTAAGGGCGTGTTCAATTCTGGTTTTGCCGAAGACTTTTTCTTTTATGACGGCCTGTAAATGCGCTTTGGACATAATGTGTCCTTTTACAGCTTTATGGAAATTGTTTAAATCAGAAAAACCAGTTTTATTCCAGAGACCTTTTTCATTATCAAAAAGTAAACATGACCAACAAAATAATTTACTTATATTTTCACACCCTGTTAGCCATTTAAATTGTTCGTATTGTTTTTCCCGATAAAAATGTCTAATACAGTTTTTCATTTTTGTGGTTAAATTTTTCATAGGCGGTTTTGCCCTTCCTTTGGAAATTATTTGAAACTTATCAGTGAAGTTTAATGTTGAAAATCCTATTATTATTAAGACACACACCACACATTCACACACACTCTTCTTACTAAATTCTCCAACATTTTCAACGTTATTACCGACAGCCGAAGTTGACGGTATTTGCATATCCACGTCCGTATTATTGTCTTCCAACACACGGATAGCCGTTCAAACAAAGAATCTACTCTAACGATAGCTTCCGCCCCCACTTAAACCACGCGACTGAAATGCAAAAATTGCAAACAGCCGGTGGAAAGTTCAATAACCTCTGGCTCGATTCACAGGAAATCAAGCTTACGGGACTTGGCTGCAGAGAAGCTTACGGGACTTGGCTGCAGAGAAGCTAGCGGCCCTCATAGGTTCTATTCGATTTCTATTGTGGCTCGGTCGGAGTCAAGGCCGCATTTATTATGGGCTAAATTAATGGTTTCCTATTTCAAAAATTACATTTTAGAAGATGTTTTGTAATTTTTTTTGGGGAAGCACTGCTTCCCTTGCTTCCATGGATTGCACGCCCCTGTGAGTAACAGATATCAAAAAACGAGAGTATCAAATGAGATTTTTGCTGACAAATGTATTGATATAGGTGTTCCTCAAGGTAGTATTTTGGAACCATAACCTTTTATTTTGTATATAAATGATATTTCATCAATTTTAAAACATTGCCATATTCAGTTATTTGCTGATGACACATTAATTTATATACAAGATAGAAACATATTACCAGCACAAGATTTTATTAATTCAGATCTAAATGTTTTATCAAATTGGCTTAAAGTAAATAAATTAAGATTAAATTTATCTAAAACAAAATGCATGGTTTTGGGTCAAAGTTGGAAATAGTGAAATCCTTTAAATATTTTAGGTATAATTATAGATGATAGATTAAATTTTAAATTACATTTTGGAAAGACTATTAGTAAAATTGCTGGTAAAATTGGATATTTTAAAAGAATTTTTCCAAATTCAAGTTTTTTCTCAAAAAAATTATTTATAATACTATTATCTATCCACATTTTCTATATGGTTCTACTTTCTTGTATTTGACAAACGAAGAAATATTTGATAAATTACAAATTTTACAAAACAAAGTCATGCGGATTTACTAAATTGTGATAAATCTACAAAAACTTAATGTTAAGAAAATTAGAATGGTTAAATGTTCGTAATTTAATTTTTTATTTAGTTCAAATTTTTATTTATAAAATAAAAAATAATTTATAACCCGAAAATTTAAGAACATTTAAAAATGAAAACTGTGAAGAACATAATTACCAAACAAGGCAAAACAAAGACTTGTATTTAAATTATGTTTTTAAAGGTCTTGTTTATAAGTCAATTTTTCATAAAGGGTCGGTTCAATAATTATAAACTACCATTTATTATAAAGTCTCAGAGATCTTATAAAAAATTTAAAATTAACTTAAGAGATTATTTATTTAAGAATCAATTTTAAAAGCTGATAAGGAACACAAAAGTATGGTTTCTGAAGCTAGTTTAGAGTAGTCTATAATACTTAAAATGTTATGCTTGAAAAATGTAAAATTAACTAACTAACTAACTATTTTAATTAATCATGATCATATAAAGGATACAAACAGGAATACTTTCTTTAATGAATTGTAAAAGACATGTTCCAAAGCTTTTTATTACTTCGCATTTTTTAATTTCATTCGGCAATTAATTTCACATATTAACGATACACGTAACAGCGCGCGACGAACTGCATCTTACGGCCCCAGTTCACTGACTGGAATGCCCTGGCGGTCGGACAAGGAATAAAAAAAAAAGTAGAACATGGACGACCAGCGAAGTGACGGAGCTTATATTTATTATGTTGCTTGTACTAACTGCTCAACCTTTACCGATTCACAAAATTCTTATAGTTTTCTATGTGGTGTTGGGTATAAAGGGATAACACTACCTATTAGGCCTTAAGATAAGCACAATAATTTAAATAGTACTTATTTATTAACTTTTAACAGTTAAAGTCTAATTTGTGAAGGTATAATATCAATGTGGATTTAAAAAAAAAATGTTTTAACAATAAATTCAAAGCAGATGCGAAACACAACTTTAACTTAAGCAAATGCAAGTAATGTTTTATAATTATTCAATGCCTATTTGGTTATTTTTGTTCTCTTGTTCCTGGTACATGTGAAGCTCTTGGTCATTTACTGGGTCTGCTGATGTTACTTGATCTTCCTGAAAAAAAAAACATTTACATCAACCATGTCAAACTCAAAGTCACTGGTGGGCCAAAAGCATGACTAGGTGGGCCGCAAAACCTTATCTTAAAGAAGACAAACTACTGAAAATCTTGAGAAAAAGTACTATTATAGGACAAGTCTGTTTATTAAAATTCCAATAAAAAGGACATTACAAAGAACTACAAAACATTAAATTATTTTGCCAGATATTTGACATCTTTTGTCTTTAATTAAGTTGTCTATTTGTGGCGCGAATTTATCGGCGGAAATAACTTTCAAAACTGTCTGTTTCTAACTGTCAATCGCGATCTTGCGGGAAATTTGTTTCCTTTGATCAAAGAAAATAGTTGTTCATACTTATAGGTACTTCCAAACATTGACAGGATTTTACAGGCAAATTTTCTCTTTTCTTGGTATTGAACAGGCAAGTACTTATGAAATTCGAATGTACAGGGTGTTCCAGCGAGGACTGAACAGGGACCTATTTTCGACCTTCCTTGTATTTTGGAAAAATTCAAAATAGCCAATCGATGTATTTTTTCTTGTAGAATCCAAAAATGTCATCGAAAAAATATTTGAACCAGAAACAAAAGAGTTACGCTATGCATCAGGTGTTTTTTAAATGGAATGTATCGTTTTTTATACGATTTTTGGAAAGAGTGATTTTTTTTTGTGTCCGTTCTGATTAAAATATTTGATTTTGCGATAGCTGTTTATATTACATTTTAATGTTTTACAAACTAAAATTTTAGCTTCACCTGTTTAAAATATACGATAGGTTGGTGATCAAGGTAAAATGACGTTTGAATGCTTTGTCAATAAAAATTGACATTATTTTAATTATTGTCGAAGTCTTCACCTAAAAAATATATATTTGACTCTGATCGAAATGAAATACTCTTTGGACGAGAGACTACAGATTGTTATGCTATTTTACAAGTGCCAAGAAAATGCAAGAGAAGCAAGAAGATTTATTGCAAATTTTCATAGAAATATATCCATCAATACAATTCTAAGGATAAAAAACCTATTTGAGGCAAATAAAACTTTACATGATAGAAAAAGAAATTCAATAAAAAATAATTATTAAATAATAAAATAAAACTACTAATAACATAAGTTTTCAATGTGACCGCCGTTTTTCTCGAAACAACATCGATAACCCCTTTGTAGCCTTTCTAAACTTGCTGTTACAATATGATTTTCCTGGTTAAGGCGGTTTATTTCATCGACAATTTTTCCCATGATCTCTTGAATATTTTCGTTTCGTTGTCTGTATAGGCCGTTCTTCAAATGGCCTCAAAGAAATGTATCCAAAACTGAGAGGTCGGGGCTATTGGGCGGCCAAGCATATGTTCCATTTCGCCCTATCCATTCGTTATGGCGCCGATTTAAAAATTGAACCACATCATGCACGGCATGAGGAGGCGCCCCATCATGTTGCCAAATTAAATTCTGATATTCTGCCAATGGTAAGTCTTCCAAAAAATTTTCAATTTCGTTTTCTAAAAACTCATAATATCTGTGCCCATTTAAAGTCCCGTTAAAAAATATTGGTCCCAAAATTTTATTGTTTTTTATCCCACACCAAACATGAATAGAATTCCTCCCTTGAAATTTAATAGTCTGGAACTTTTTTGGATTTTCAACGGCCCAGTGGTGACTATTATGTCTGTTGAATACTCCCGATGTTGTGAAAGTAGCTTCGTCGGTCCACACAATATTTTTGAATAAATCAGGGTCTTCGTTTTCTTGCCGAATTACCATTTGAGAAACAAATTGGAAGCGAAGTTCTTTTTGCGGTGTTAGGTGCTGAAGTGGAAGGATACGAAAAGGCCTAAATTTATGAATTTTCAGAGTCCTGTAAACAGTCCCTCGGGTAACTCTTCTGCGCCTTACACCGCCACCGTATTGAACTTCCCGAACGGCATCCGAAATAGATTTGGTTGTATTAACTTGAAAATAATTTATAATGGCCTGGTCTCGATTTCTTCTTCTTTGTATATTTCTTTTTCTATCATGTAAAGTTTTATTTTCCTCAAATAGGTTTTTTATCCTTAGAATTGTATTGATGGATGTATTTCTATGAAAATTTGCAATAAATCTTAAATCATAAATCTTCTTCTTGCTTCTCTTGCATTTTCTTGGCACTTGTAAAATAGCATAACAATCTGTAGTCTCGTCCAAAGAGTATTTCATTACGATCAGAGTCAAATATATATTTTTTAGGTGAAGACTTCGACAATAATTAAAATAATGTCAATTTTTATTGACAAAGCATTCAAACGTCATTTTACCTTGATCGCCTATACCAACCTATCGTATATTTTAAACAGGTGAAGCTAAAATTTTAGTTTGTAAAACATTAAAATGTAATATAAACAGCTATCGCAAAATCAAATCTTTTAATCAGAACGGACATAAAAAAATCACTCTTTCCAAAAATCGTATAAAAAACGATACATTCCATTTTAAAAACACCTGATGCATAGCGTAACTCTTTTATTTCTGGTTCAAATATTTTTTCGATGATATTTTTGGATTCTACAAGAAAAAATACATCGATTGGCTATTTTGAATTTTTCCAAAATACAAGGAAGGTCGAAAATAGGTCCAGTTCAGTCCTCGCTGGAACACCCTGTACCAACACTATCAAATTTTTGTTTTAAATGGGTCTGACACTGAATCTCAATTATTTCCATATGCAAGTGATGGGGAACTTTATCAATATCGATAGTGAAAAGACCAGTAAATAGAGAAAAATTGTTTTCTTGGGTCTTAAAATCCTGAAAACGCTTCTCAAATTCGGCCAGAAGGCTTTTCATTTTCTATGAATATATTTTGTGTGATATTGGGACACTTGTGTGCTTTCCTGATACGCCTTACAAGTCAGAAAATGTGAGAGATTATCCTCTGCTAACTGTTTTTCCCATATCATCTTACACTTGAAAGCTTTCACATGATCATGCATATCTGTAATAACTTGAGGTGGTCCTTGCAATTTCGTATTTAAGTCCGACAAGGGTTTTGTGATATCTATCATAAATGAAAGATCTTATAAAAAAGGTACATCGCATAATAAGCTGACATCTTCTCCTTTTGTTTCCATGAAAACGTGTATTTCTTCTTTGAGTTTCCAAAACCCGTCGAGTACCATAGAACACGAAAGCCATCGCACCTCTGCATAATATGGTAAACCACTGTACTCACTTTCTAAATCACTTAAAAATGTAGAAAACTGTCGCTGATTAAGGCCTCGCGACCTTATGAAGTTTATAATTTTTTTCATTGACTTTAAAACACTTTCCAACTTGATTACATTTGAACATAAAACTTCTTGGTGGATTATACAAGGAATATGATGAAAATCTGGTTTGTCACTGCCCGTTTCTCTGATCTTTGTCTGTAATATTGTAACGAAGCCATTTTTTACTCCAGTCATAGAAGGAGCTCCGTCTGTTGCAACGGAACACAGTTTTGACAAATCTAAATTTTCCTTTGGAGAAGTCCATAAACAGCATTGAAAATATCCTTCCCAGTTATTGTATCATGCATTGGTACTAATTCCAGTAATTCTTCATACACATTGATATCTGTATCAACCGCACGAAGAAAAACAGCGAGTTGCGCCACACCACACACATCCGTACTTTCGTCACAGGCAATAGAAAATGCAATGAATATATGAATGACAAGGATATATTTTGAAATGCCTTCACGCTTCCGGGACTTACAATTTCCCCGGCCTTTGCAAGGCACTCTTATAAATTCACCTTCAACAAATGGTTTTGAGTGTTTCGCGATCAACTCCCACAGTACGTAGCTCGCTTGAAGGACATATTTTTGGACGTGTAAACAAAAGCTTCAACCGTGATTTTAACTTATTTAACTTTTCGTTTCTGACCATGCCTGTATACTTGTCAAACATAGTTTTATGAATATCATAGTGACGTTTTATATTATATAATTTTGGAACACCGACTGTACTATTACAAATCAAACAAATAATTTTTTCTTTCACTACACAGCAAAAAAACTCTAATTCCCCCTTTTCTTGAAAGACACGATGCTCAGCTACAAGTTTCCTCTTACTTCCACTTGGTTTTGACAGAGACATGTTAAAAACTGTATCCGAAATAAATTATAATAAGTAGTGTTAAGTGTTGTAACAATAAACTCAACTCGAAACTCTATCGCAACTGACTCATAACTGACTAAACACTGAACGACTGAACTCAACCAAACACAGCTTATATACTGATTGTGATTTCTCGAGTTTTTTCCAGAATGTTCAGATAGCGTCATCTGTGTTTTTGCACGATATAATTTCATAGAACAAGCCAGATAATGTGTAGTTCATCCTCCTAAACATAGATGGCACTATGTACAATTGTACATTTTATTATACCATTCGTTATTGCAGCGACCGACGCGCGCTTTCAAAAACGGTTTTCAACTTGTTCGCGGGCCGCATTATCTGGCTGTTTTCAAAACTGATTTGGGCCGCAGAAAAATGCTCACTGGGCCGCATGTTTGACATGGCTGATTGACATAATAAAAATATACTATCATGGAGACCAAGGTAATTGTCTGAACAATATATACACTTTTTCTTTAAATTCCCTAATAGTTTTTGGTTTTTATTTTCAATTAGAGGCATATTAAGGGCATTACAATTATTGTTTCAATATATTCAAGAAGAAAATGTAGTGTAGGTTAGAAAATTAATTTTCTTCAGTTTTCACGAGCCATACTGTGTCTTGAGATTAATAAGAAATACGCAACAAATTATTTACTTGAGTACTCTTGACTCTTGGGTATATATCGATAAGGAAATATTGTTCTGAAAATTAATATAATTTATTTCGATGAGACATGATTTTGACACTCATGAAAAACCATCCAAAGTATGGTCCAATTCTTCCGATAAGTGTAAAACAAAAGCCCTGTCAAATAAGGATAACCATCAGAAAACGGTTGGGTTCCAAACGCTTTCTCGTTTTCTGCAAAGAATATTAAACACTCCTGCATGGATTACCATGAAGATACAACGGCAGTACTGGTTCAAGAATCGTCTTTTACCAAACGTTCTTCAGAAAAGCGTGATAGCAATGGTCGATACGAGCTATCACAGTCGCCAATTACATAAGGTTCCAGGCCCAAATAATTCGAAATTGGAGATTCAAAACTACATGGCGGCAAATGATATTCTCACTAGTAATTGGAAAAATTCAGTCCATCACCAGTGACGTAGCCAGCTGTTAAGGTCGGGGCCGTAACAATAAGGTTGCGCCAAAATAAAGTAAAGTAACGGTAAAGACATTGCGAAAATGACTGACCAAAAAAAGTCAATTTGCTCTTTTGGAGCCAATTTTACAAATGCAATTACAAAATAACACCTAGTGAAAACTAATGAATACTAAAAAAAAAAAGGAGGTCACGCCGTTTTGGTTTTATTTTACAAATACGGCGCTTTGCGAAAGGGCGGGAGTAAGTAGGGGCTATGCCACTGTCGATCACATAATTACTGCAGAAAATTCTTATGTTACTCTGGATCATATAACTACACCGATTTTAATTAATTAGATGATAATAGCGACAGCGAAACAAAACTAGATATAGATTAACATTATAAACGTAAATATATAGGGTGTTACAAATTCGAAGGGATAGCATTGGCATATCGAAAACTAAAAGCAATACGAAGTTGGTTAAATTAGGGCAAAGTTGCGCAATTTGGTTCCGAATAATATATCGTTGAGAAAATTCTGACTACTTCCGAAGAAATCCGAAAAAAACCAAAAACCTTCATTTTCTTTTTTATTTTTTTTAGGCTGTATTTGAAGAGATATTACAAAATAAATTTTACATTTTCATAGACCCATTTCAGATTTGAACTCCAACGTTTCGTTTTCCAGGCCTCATCATCAACTCCGTTTTTTTTAAATACGAACCTAGATTTTTTTTATTATTTTTTAAAACATTTGACATTTCAAAACTAATGATGTAAAAATTCAAAATATTTACTTGGTCAATACACATGTGTTTTTACCTTCGTCAATATAGTTTTACTAATTTCCACTTATTTATTATTAATACACTACGCATCAAAATTAACGCACCACTATAAATTGCAAAGCATTTCAATGTGGATTTTCTTGCTTGATGATTTTTTTTTTAAATATAGATTTGTTTATCGCTAAAAACGCCGCGATGTGAGTTTTTATTAAAATTTTAGTTCTGAGCATATACAAGGGCCAACAATGAGAGTAATTTTTCTCCAGAATATTTGAAACACCCCGTGGATCGTTTCAACCGTAACAGGTATACGCTTGATGCAAATTATAGCCCCATGTTTTCTTAACAATTTGGTTTTTGTTTCATGTCAATATCTCTATTTTTAAATGAGATACAGAGCAAAAGATTAAAGCGCACTAGTTTATTTTAACAATTCAACACCTTAAAATAGGTTAGGCCATGAAATGAACAAGTTTGACAAACTGTCATGTTTGTTTATTATGGGTCAATTTTATCTTTGAAAAGTGTTAAAATTTTGGCTATGGAGCGTCAAACAAGGAATTTGTCTCGTGACGAATGCGTAGCAGCAATTACATTGCCCGAGGAAAGATTAAGCTACCGTGCTATAGATGGGGGACTGGGAGTTTTTCATTCATCAATATCCCGCGTTGTCCACCGTTTTGCAGCAAACTAACGATCATAACCGACACCATGGGCAAGGAAGGCACCGAGGAACAACAGTGAACCAAGATCGTTTCATTCGGTTACGTGCTTTGAGAGAACGTTTTGTAACAGCAAGAAATCATCAGGTATAACTTAACGCTACACTTATCGTCAAAATAAGTGTATCCACTGTAAGAAAACGACTTGCAGAACAGAATTTAAGATTCCGAATTCCAGCAAGAGAGCCGAGGTTAAACGCAAACCGTCGTAGAGCGAAACTGCAATTCGCCAGACAGCATGTAAACTGGAATCTTGAGAATTGGGAGCGAGTCTTGTTCACGGACGAGTCGAGGTTTTGTTTGTACAGCTCCGACCGACGCGTACGAGTACTACGCAGGCCAAATGAGCGTTATTCACAGTGTAACATTCGTCAAACCACGCTATTTAAGGAGGTTCTTCTGGTTTGGGGAGGCATTTCTTTGACTGCCCGAACAGAACTTATTTCTTTAGGTGGTGGTCCATTGAACAGTGAAC